>WAAG01057729.1:7628-21677 GCA_013390105.1 Tichodroma muraria | reverse complement strand
CATTTTCTACCTGACTGCAACTGGCAAAAAATTAGTTACTTACTTTTCTCCTGGCATCTGCTTTTTGGAAGCACTCATGCTGTATGAAAGTCACTGCAGCAAGGATCCTGGGGGTGGACTGTGTATTTTCACTCTTCAGTATGTTCACTGCACGCTCCAGTGTCATCTCCACTTCTGGGCTCCTTAAAAGCATAGACAGAGAGATCTTGTGAAGCAAGACTGCAGAAAAATTATCAGTCTTGTAAAACTAGGATTTTTGTGTCTTTCCTGTAACTCTAGCTGTTCTTAGAGATTTTTTCTTTTCCTTTCCAGTAGCAGAAAATATCATAATGGCTTTAAGAGGTGCTGATACTCAGGGGGAAGAGAAAGCCACAAATAGAAGTGTGGTTCTGGAGAAAGCAAGCCATGCTTTAAGTTATAATAACAAAATGGAAATAGCAGTAGATGTTTCTATCAGTGTTTCCATCCAGTGGATGAGTGAAGAATGTGAAAGGAAGGATGAAGAAATTGATGAGGATCAAAAGAAGGGCATAACCATGTCAGAGTGATTATTACTGGCCGTGAAGATACCTTGATGTTTTCCTCAATAGTGTGATGATTGTTTTTTATATTTGTCCTTATGCCTTTCATCAGTGTCTTAGTTCTCAGAGTACATCTACGTAGGATTCAGAATCTCTTTTTTCAAAAAAGAAAGTTGTTCTTGTTAGAAATAGATGGGCAAAGCCCTTTTTCAGGTGGGAAAAAATAAGAATACCATTCATTAAACTGAGTATGTAGAGATCCTGTGGTAGAGAGCCTATATAGAGAGTATCAAAAATATATGCCACCACTTCCCTTCCAAATTCCGGCATGTTTGCTTAAACGATAATTGTGTTAGACAACCATATAAAAAAAATGGAAAAAGAGGTCACCAAACACATTTTTTCCCCAGTAAATGGAACATAAAACAATTAATGGCACAATCAGGTGCATTAGCTCTGGGACAGGTGGTTATGCTCCCCAGACTTTTTATTTACTTTTGGTTTCAAATATGCTGCACCCAGATAAACAAATGGAGATAGAAAAGTTGACAAAAATATGAGCATTCTATTTTTTTTTCTTTTAAATCCAGATAGTTTTGTAGTAGCAGATGTGCCACCAGCCAGAAAGGGATGAGAGGGCAGTCTGTGACCTACAGTGAAATAAGCAGTAATTGGCAATAACTCCCTACTGCAGAGCTACCAGAATCAGAATGATTTACTTGATAATCATCTCAGTAAACGAATCTGTAGTGAGACATTTTAACCCAATTGCCTTTTACAGCAAAAGGAGTACCTGGGAAATATATTAACTAAATTTGAAACATTAATTTTTTTTCTTTAAACGAAGCAGAAATATTAAATAATAATTAACAATGCTCAGAAAAGTGGAATATGGAAAATGAGACAGATCATATTTCTTCTTTATACTCTGTAGTGGAACTGAAAAACAGGCCTTTCAAACTTTGGTTTTAGTTACATTTCTTAAATCAGCCATGGTTTTGAGACCATGTTATAAACCTGCACATGTGACCATGTCTATCTGTTGGACACAGCAACAATTTTGGGGCGTTTTGACCAAATTCAGTCACCTTCTGTGAGCAGCAGATATCTCTGATGTACTAAATCATGGCATTTCACTGACCACAGCTGAAGAGGATTATAACCACGGGCTTTCCCAAGGTCAAGGTGGATGCACGAGCTGATCCCTCACGGCACAACAGAGAATTTATGTGGGAACTCAACCTCAGGATGTCAAGGGTGTCCCAGAGGAGTAGAAGTCCATCAGGAGCCACTGCCAGGCTGAGATGGATGCATGGACAGGCAGACAGTGCATTTCTAGGTGCTGGGGGTGTAGCTGTGCCACTGACAGCAGCTCCCCAGTCACACAGTTCATGCAGCAGGCAGAGGATTTCTCTCCTGTTGTGCACTGCCATACTTGGATTGCTCCCCATCGGATAAAAATACCATTCCGTAATGTTTTATCTGGCAGCAGTAAGGGATGCAATACCATCTCTGACCCTCAATGGTATTCACAGAGCTGCAGCACCCTAACTCTTGTCAAAATAGAATTTGATGCAAAGATTCTGTTCCCACCCTCAGGTATTTACAGGCAAACTTAATTAACTCTGTGGCTGACTGGCACATGAAGTGACACCAAACAAACAGTCAGCCAGGCAAAGGTTGTTAAACAGAACAACCATTTGACAGATTCTGACTTCACCTTAGTTGCCAAAATATACCAGTTTTGAGACAAATGCATACATAATCATTTTGTGGCAGCTCTCAGCACATTTAGAGGTCTGCAAGCAGCCATTTCTCAGACAGCTTCAGGTTGAGTCTCTATCTCTTCTAAGCTCTTAATCATAAGGATGCTCTTAACTGATTCACTTCACCAGAAGATACAGAGATAGCATCTCTGTACTCTGGTATTTTCTACTTTGCTTTCACAGCATGAGCTAATTCTTTTACAGGAAGTTTGAAAATGCTTTTAGATATGTTTCAAATGCTGTACACAGCTGGCCCACTACTCCTCTTTAACCTTACACAACTATTTTACATTCTCTTAATTCACTTGGGAAGACTTAAATTGTGACCTGCATTAAAAAAAGTACAGATTTCTGGGAAAATTAGATTACTCCAAAAACAAGCCCATCTTTTTTCCCCTTTACATTACTAAGGGACCAACAAGTAAGGTAGCAATATGTCAGATAAATGCAACCTTAAAATAAGAGAATGAGAACAAGAAAACTGAGGGTGTCTACAAACTTCTTGAACTGAGAAAACTTCTGGCAAACGCTGAACCTAAAAACTGGCACTTAAGGAATTATGCCATCACAAAGATTTCCAATAGATCACACATCTTCCATCTGAATTAACATAGTCACAACCAAGCCACTTGCACAATGATTCAAGACTGATTTTTTACATTTGCAGATATTAAAATACTTTGGTTGATGCTTGTACAGACAGACAACTGGACTCCAGTGTCTGCACCTGCAACAGAAAAGCCAAAATTGCTCCTACACGTAATTCAAGATAAAAATAGTTTGTGGCTCAGAAATGCATTCAAGAATGTGCCGAAAGTTATGCAGATTATTAAATCAATAGGATACATGTTTGTAAATTGTCTTACTGAAAACCAAAGCCAGGTACCTATTTTCAGTATTACTACTCCAAAATCTTTAGCTGTTGTGAGCTCTCAGCTGGTTTTTTTTGGACTTACTAGTTGCAAAGTCTGAATACTTAAAAGTCAACATACTTAATATCAGATCTCTTAAGTCCTGCATCACCCAGAGGTGAAAATTTCAATCCAGAAGTGAGCATAATACCATATATGTTTGCAAATATAATCATAACACACAACATGTAGTTGACAACAAAAAATACTTGATCTGCACATAGCAGTGATATCAGGTGATGCCTTTTCTCACACAGTAAGAAACTCAGAAAAAGAAGGAAAATAGGTCTTCAGAAAAATGAACTTAACAGCTACACAGTTATGGGAAAAAAGCCATTTCTTAATAATTATGTTGTAAATTACACTATGATTAACTCAAACAGTAATTTTAGGATCCTATGAATTATGAAATCCTGAATTATGATCCTGAATTATGAAACAATGACAAAAACCAGAAGAAACACGCAAGTAACCATCTCCTGTATACCAACTGGCTTTTTCTGTCCACTGAAACATAACAGCTCTGGAAACATTTAGAATTATTCTAAAATGAAAAGATATTCACTCCTGAGGGGAAATGCAGAAATAATAAAATTCCTCTTTTGAAAATGGAACAGATTTTAAACATTCTGAAATCTTCTCTGGAAAGGAATTTTTGATGGGGGAAGTAATTTTGGGAAAAAAACCGAACAACTTTTTCCAGTATTTTAAACAATTTTCATGAAGTCTTGGGGCAGATCTGGGACTTTTGGGCATGGAGTTAACAGAGTTTCAAATTAAGATAACTCCCTAAGAGCATGTAGGATCTCATGGTAGTGGGAAGCTCTGGGCTCTTGGGATTCAGAGCAGTTCGTATTTGTTCTAGGGATGGATGGTGCTACAGAGCTAACAGAAATTTATGCCCATGTTTTACCTGAAGTTTATAAAAACTAAGAAGTATCCTTGAAACCATGAAGGATTTTTAACTGGAAATTGTCAATCTGCCAAAAGCTGCTCCACTGATAGATTTCTGACCTATTCTCATGAGAACCAGTGTTGATATCTTATGGGCTCTTGTGAGCACAAAATTTGCCAATATAACTTTGTGTATTGTGACTTAGGTTGAAAATTAGTGGCTTCATGTCTCCTGATAAAGTTAACTCTTGGCGAAGGGTGTCCCCAAATTTCATCAGGAGGTGTAGACCCTGCACTGTACGCGCACATTTTCTCTCCCCTTTCCTCCATTGCACTGGATGTGGATTTTTAGAAGTCAGTCTACTTTCTGCCTCCTCTGCACTGATATGTCACACATGGTGCTGGCTGCCGAACCACAAGCTATCAGTTTGCTTTCTGACAAACACGTTCCTGTCAGCCTAGACAGCCCAGAGCCAAAGCAGATCCTGCACTGTGCTTACCCGAGCTGAGATCCATTGAGGGTCACTTGCTCGCTCTGCAAGAAACCATTTCTCCCTGCTGCGGCCACAGCAGCTGTCACTGGCATCCTCTTCCCATCCGTTTCTGCAGTGACACTGGCTATTGAAGCTGGCTGGGAAACCTCCCTCCTGCTCTGTGTGTTTCTGAAGGCGGTTTGGTAGAAGCTGGACCTCACCGACTGCCTGTTCTGAGACAAACGGGAGGCAGTCGGGGACCTCACTTGTCCCATCGCGCTCTCCGAGGCCAGGTAGTTTTCCTTCTCCAGAAGGTTGGTCATGCTGCGGCTGTTGCCGGGCTGGTGGTACAGAGGGACAGTGGGGCTGGGGTAGACACCATCAAGGACAGCATCACTGGCAGCCCCCATGCGGGACTGTCTCTTGAAGGAGCGTCCCCTGTGCACGGAGTCGCGAAGGCTGTAACCAACAATCTCGGAGCGAGCGTATCTCGGCGGCACAGTCCCGCTGGATCTCAGGCTATCTCCGTGCCTCACGGGGAAGCCAGCTGAAATCCCTCCATCATAGTGAAAATCGCTGGACACGTACGCCAGTCTTTCCGGATTTCGTTGGGGCGAAACCTCCAGTCTCTTCAGAGGCTGCCTTTGAGCTCTCTCTTCCATCGTCCTGTAAGCAATCCTTGTCCCCCAGCCATTCGTGTAAGAGGATGGGAAGGCAACCTGCTCCAGAGGGCACGAAACAACAGGAGCCACAGTAAGGTCACAGCAATCAGGATTAGCAGCAAAGAAACCAAACCAAAGTAAAGACAAAAATTCTACAGTCTGCTCTCAGAATCACAAAAAAAAACCCAAACGTGAACATTGCCAAAGTTGTGCATTAAAGGGGATTCTGCCACACTTCTTTATACCTCCCTCATGAAGGCAGAGTCTAAACATGAGGAGACAAAGTCTAAGCATCCAGTCTTCTGTCATGAACTCAAAATAGTTGCATAAGTCAATTATACCATAATTATGGTAGTGAAGAGATCGATTATTAATGGAGATTTTTCAGTTGAAACTCCTTGGGGATTAACACCGACATCTGCTACTAAAACTAAATTCAAGGCTGTCTAATAGACAGAAGAAATTTAATCAATCAGATATAAAAAAAAAATATTATACTGAAGTGTCTGCATATTGATAATAACTTTAATAATATAAAGTTATTTAGCACTTGTGTTCATTTGTGGTAGAATCTAGTAAAAAGAGATAGTCCCCTCCCTGTTTGTCTAGCCTCTTAAAAATTAAGAGAATTGTGTAACATTCCAAGAAAACTAAATGACCATTTCACAATCTCAATGACTTCCCTAATTCAACAGCTGCAATTTTGGATTATTTTTTCTTCCTATACCTAATGGGGACAGACTGTGCTGGATCATCATCTTGCTTTACAATTTTCTCTTTTCTAAACTAAACAAATCCACTGCCATCAACCTTTCCTTGTAGAATGTATTTTCAAGATTCTTACTTTTAGGCACCGTTTGAGGCCTCTTGATTCTTATACTTTTTTCTCGTATTCTATATTGAACTGCATACTCCATTCAAAACCTTCCAGAACTAAATCAACTTGGGACACTATCTGGCCTTGAAATAGAGCCATGGACCAATTTTAAAAAAAAATCAGTAATCATAGACATATGCATGGACATACAACCACAAAAGAAAGTTCCATATTTTCCATTTCCACATTGTGTTAAAGTTTAGAAATATCAAAGGCATTTTTTTAAGGTAAACTGAGAAGTTTACACAAGCTTTTTATTGAAGAAACAGTGCTCAGCAGATAGATGCCAGACTGAATTCCCTTAATTTCACTGTTGAGATCCTGAGGGTGATAGTTCACTCACAAAAGGAGTAGAGGTTATAGAAACTAGCAGGCTCAGGCAAAGATCATTGGATATATCTGTTTACTCTACAGAAGTTATGAAAGGATATCTTTATCTGTGGTTTGTGGATAATTAATGTTTTTATGAAGTACTAGACCTTGTGGCTTTTCCTAGCTTTTACACTTTTTTCTCTTTTTTCTCCAGCCTGAGGTACAGGTGGGAGGGATGAAGATCTGACTTGTCACAGCCTTTGCCTCAGTGGAGTGTAAATATGATTTTTCATTTTCTACCCTGATGCCAATTCTCACAAATCCAACAGGACTGCAAACACCCCATCTGTATGACTAACTTGAACTTGGCTACAGGGCTCTGAAGTCATTGGAAGGGAGAACATTAAGAGATTTCATTGTAAGCCCCTCATTTTCTAAAAATCAGGTTTTAAGAAGAAAACAAACACGCAAAAAAACCTCGTAACACCACCTAAATGCTATTATTTGTGGCAACAACATGAATAAACTATATGTGTGATATACTATGTTTATTTCTAGTCATTGTCTTCCTTTCCTCACCTGGTTTGCCTGGTAATATGAGAAACTGTAGGGAGACCTTGGTGCAAAATCATTCTCCGTGATCCCCATGTTATAGACACGCTCTGGTACACTGGATGCACGGTGCAGGCTGCCTGGAACCAAAGGCTTAAGTTAGTAAGATCTTACCAAAACGTGGCATCGCTATAGAGGGTGATACACAGTATTAGTGAAAGGTAGCAGTCAGCACTGGCATTTATATAAGCTGAAAATTGAACAGGGAAATGATGGAGGGATATTTGCATTTTCCTGAGGATACAAGCCATTTTTTTCAGTTCCCTATATACTTTCCTTAAGAGTTACTTTTAGCTTTTAGGAGTCTAGAGACTCATGCAGCTATGAAAAATGTTTTGGCAAAGCAAGCTGATATTTCAAATATCTCAGATAACGAGCTGATTAAGTGCTGAGAAACAGTATCACTGGACTAAGAACACTTATTTTTCACTGTAACCACTTTGAATGTACATGCAAATATATAAATGCATGGTTTACACTGGCTGACTATGACATACAAAGTACACAGGAGATGAAAATATTGCAGCTGTAGATCAACGCTGAGAAGCATGGGTTGATGTCTGTATCTCTGTTTCTGATAAATATGCACCCTAAGGATGCAGCTTTCACAATGTACAATTATAAACAGCACACACTGAGTATAGACTGTTCATTTTACAGCTGTCTACCTCAACTGCTGCTGTTTCTTCTCCCTTAGGTGCTAATTTAGTGACAATGTATTGGAGCAAATGATGCTTCAGTGATCTCCTCAGTGCTCCACCGAAACAGCACAGAGAGTCTGCAAACAAGCTCTAGGGCTCATGGTGCTGTAAAGTCGAGTTGTCCAGTGTCACTTCAAATCTGCACCTGAAAGGTTCACTAATCCTACAAATAATATCAAAGATCCACAGTTTTTCTGCTCTGATTCTTTTTTCCAATGACCCAGCTCTTAAAATAGAGCAGCACATTGTGATTTTTTCTTCCATTAAAACCCCAAACAAAAAACCTTCAGGCTGTTCCTTTTTTTCACTAATAGAATGCATTTTCAAAGAGTAAGTGCTTCTATTAATGAAACTTTTAAAAGCAACAGATATTAATGAAGTAGTTATTTATGAGATTCCCACGTTACATGAGAATTTGCATATAGGAATATAATTAACACTGGTTTAAAGAGGTGAAATAGAATTGGAAAGCAAGACCTCAAATCAGTCATAAATAGGCTGAACAGGTAACAGTGGCCATCAATTTTCAAAATAGCAAATATTACCTGAGATGCTACAGAAAAGAAATCTAAACAACCAATCACTGACTTGCCCAAACTGCTGAAGACCAAATTTGTGTATCCCACAATACAGTAAAATACAATACAATATAATGGTAGACCGTGATAATTTGAGGCCTAACCCAATCATAAATTGCAATTATTTGCTTGTATAATCATACTTTCCAATTCTCTCATTTTGGCAGATTTAAACATGTATGAGGTGATTTGTTAGGACACATTCACAGTAACTTTGTGTCATGAGAGTGGAATGGTGCAGCTTGGTCAAACTCATGATTTGGATTGTAATAATTCCTTCCTGACATTACAAGGTTACCATAGCCCAAGGGTTACCTGAGTACACGAGAAACAGGCGAGAGGAAATTGTTCTCTTATACTGCAAAAAATTCCCAGACATGTGTACCAACACCCCAAATCTACAAATTTATATGGATGTCTCATTTGTCATGTAATTCCCATAGCAATGTACTATTTCAGGTGTCCAGTAAGAGCCCACCTCAGCTAAGTACTGGCTTTTTAAAGATTCACTTTCTTCACTGCTGCAAATTAAAGGACATTCATACAATAAATCTTGAAATATAAATACCATAAATTTCTGTTTCTTTATAGTTTGTATTTATTTTCCTGCTTACTGTACTTAGTGAGAAAGTATTCTCAGTTATCTACTTAGGGCATAAAGTCCCTTTCAGCAAGTAATTTTTGTATATTTTAGGTAACTCTAAGCTTGTCTTTATTAAAAATAAAAATAGAAAAAAGAGAATAAGTTAAAAATAACAAGGCCATCCATTAACTGGTTGAGGATAAACTACCTTCCCTCCTTGCAAAAATAAACTACAGTCAAATCAAAAATTGTACCATGCAGTTATCTTTCAAGCAGTCCCCTTTTTTCACCTTCAGTCTCCCTGTGAAATTACCCATCAGTAAAAATTTTTTTCTTTCAGAGACAAACAGTGTATGTCAACCTACGGAATTTCACTTTGCACTTATCTCTTGCTTGTTCTTATCACATCAGTAAATTGTTTTGCCGGCCTTTTACCTGCAGATTTATTAGGCAGACATAAAAGGCATGCCTTTTTACTGTGTGCTGGTTACTTGTGCCAAAAGTCAGTGTGGCAAAGGAAAAAGTGGGAACTGAAATGCTGTGCCTTTCCAACAGTTATGAGATGCAGAATAGGTGACCTGATCAGAACTTGCCTGTGCCAGCGAGGCTTCCTTCAGTTTATTTTCACCATACTACAAAATCCTTACACACCCAGTGCACTGTTTTATTGTTTGATTTTAAAAAGCCATGATTTTTTTTTTTTAAAATTTATATTACGTTCTCATTTACTGTTAGGACTAATACTTTCTTAGTATTAAGAAATGTGTGATTCTTAGTGTTATAAGTCTCACAAAAACTCCTCAGGAAATAAGCACATGATTCAATTACTCATCCCCAGGGGACAAGTACTATTTGAGAGGCCATAGGACACCACACTCGATTTCCAGCAGCCAGTCAGGAAAAAACGGGTTTGCTGCAGGTCCTGCATCATGTCTGTCAACCCATAAGGGTATTTTGGACAACTCAGGCATCTCAGACAGCACCAGACACCCATGTGTGGGCAACTGAGTGGAACTGCTTATCAGCTCCCTCTCCCCTGTCAATATGAACTAAACCAGCTGAGAAACACCTTGGATGTGGTCAGTGGAGGAGAAAAACTGAACCCCTCTGCTCTTCTCCACACCTAAAATAAAAGCTGCACAGAAGTCACCTGATATTGCAACAGTTACAAGAAAATTCTGAGACCATAAAAAAAATTTACAGCATCAGGAGGCAGCAGGCTGTACAGATGACTGAGCAGAAATCCCACCTGTCTCCAGAGGCTCTTCCCAAGGCCCCTTTGTTCCCCCTGGATGTGACAAGCCCTACACCTCCCAAGGCCTTTGAAATTTCTCCCCAGCAATCACTGCTTATGGCTGCAGGCAGACCAACCTAATGTTTGCTTTGCTTACAAAAACAACAATGACAAGAGGCTTCTCTAAGATACCTGGTAGACGAAAAAGACAATTATCTCACTAAGGAGCCGGGTGTATCAAGTCCCCCTTAAATCCTGTACAGTGGTAACTCTGCTGTGAGTCTTTTTCAGCGCTTTTGTGTTTGAATGGATACCATGAAAGCCAAATTTTGGCTCCGAACCTCTCAGTGCAGTCATCAACATAGCTGTACCTGCATACATCAGTGCAATAGGAACTGGGGGACTGTCACACACCTGGAGTGCCCCCCTGCCCATTGTCCACTCCTGCTCGGGGCACCTGGCTGGGCACCTCCCATACGGGGCTCCTCAGTGCTCCTGGACTGGCACCATTTCCTCCTTTTTTTTATACTTCAGCACTCAGGACGGACTGAGATGAGGACATTTAATAATGGCATATCAAAACCATCAGTGAATCCCTTCATATCGAGATCAAAGAGCCTTCCTTTTGATTGTGCTCCTTCATCACTCTGCCAGCACATGCCTGGTCCCAGAGGAGTTTTTCTAACATTTTGTGTTGGTCAGGACATTTACACAAGGGTTCAAATTTAAGAAAAAGATTTCTTCTGGCTCAGGAAGCAGAGGCGAGGAATGTAACAAAACCAACAAAAATTGAGTCAACACAGATTTTTTTTCTACTTCCTTACCCCAGAAAGACAGAAACAGAACATTACTATGGAGCAGTTAGCATACCAACATTCTACAAAATAGAAAGCTAAGGACAGAAAAATGCCCTAGTCCTGAAAAGCAATTGTAACAAGAAAATACTAAGAATTTTAGAAATTAATAAAAGTGAGGAATAAGTAAGTCTCTGATTTCCACTGTCTTATATCTGATGCTGTTTATTTGGAAATCACGTAAGATTGAATTCTGCTTTATTTTTTTGTTTGGGCTTTTTTATAAACACATTGTGTTTATAAAACTTGTTAGAAAAAGAATCAGGCAGCAATTCATCAGGCCATTTGGTTTTTGTATGATACATGACTCAATTCTGCCCTCGATTTTACAGAGAGGATTTGATAAGGATGCCTTAAAAAGGCAATCAAAATCCAAAAGGAACAAGATCAGAGGCAAGTGGACTCAGAATGAAGGTTAAAAGATTCCTAAAATGTACGTAAAATAAGAACAGCATGTGCAACAAAACACCAGTCATTAAAGTCTGGGTTTCCAAATGCCACTTTTACTTTGATAAGGTGGAACTACCTACCATTGCAAATACCATTGTATTTCCATCCTTAAATAGCATCCAGAAATTTGATATGACTGCTTTAGTTGTTCAAAACTCTTAAGGGCAGCGCAATCTCTAATTTATAAAGGCTCAGCAGTGGATGAACTGGACAAGTTGCAGCGGTTGTTGAACTGCTTGAAAAGCTGTTAACAGTGCTTGACAACATCTTGAAAAGAGTTGAGGACATATTAACTTCAATCCTTTGGCATAAGGCGGAATCTTCAAATCTGAAGATTACTGAATTTCTATTATCAGAAAGAAACACACCTTCCAAAAGGGGGCAAAGAGCATGAAACAAGAAACAGTATGGGGGTAGGAGGAAAAAATAAGTTTTTCCATATAAAAGTAGTGATGAAGGCTAAGAAGACACCTCTAATTTGAAACTCTAAGGAGAAATTATGCTGGCTGACAAACTGCTTCTTGTGGCTTCCAGGTTTCCAGCACAGAGGGTGGAAAATGGGTGTGCACTGATGACACTGGGCAAGACCTTTCCTACCACTGATTTTTCATACCCACTGGTTATGTGCTTGGCTAATTTTAGGCATGGATGTGAACACTGTGGTTAGGTATGCACTAAGTACCTTGATGAGCAGAGTCTGAAATACTACAGACAGGACAGTTATATCACAGGGAACTGCTTCTGCTCCCTCTAAATCTTTGTAATCCTCCCCAGCAACTGCAAACAACATAGGAACCTTGATGAATGTAGCCAGAAAAGAGCTATAATTCACAGAAAGGGAGGCTTTTGCACATAAAGGGCATATTTTTTTAAAGTTCCCTACACATCAGAATTCGAGTGTTTCTCAAAGCATGGTCCATTTTTGAGCAAGTCTATATAGAAAGCACGTTGGGACACACATGCAAGTATATATATTTTTTTCAGGAAAGTCACCATGTTAAATGCAAGATTGGCTATGATTCACATTATATATATTTAAGATAGAGACAGATATAAATGTATTATACATATGTATAAATTCATGGAATGCATTTCAGTTTTGATTATTTTTTCCTGAGTTTTGCAGTGGCACTAAAAATTGTACAGCCACTTGCCCATGAAAACATGTTTGAAAGAAGAAAATTTCACGTTTTGCATGAACAAGACGTTGCAGACATGTCATTTTCCACCCCTTACCCTGAAGTTTAAAAGTTTTGGTGTCTCAGAAATGCAAGGGCATCAAATACTTGACCTTTAGAAAAACAAAGCAAACCAAGATAACTATCCCCAAATACATCAGGTCTGTTAATATATTCCAGAGAAGCCAGAATGACTTGAGAGCACGGGAACTCTATTTTCATAGTGTTTTATG
This sequence comes from Tichodroma muraria, assembly GCA_013390105.1. NCBI lineage: Eukaryota > Metazoa > Chordata > Aves > Passeriformes > Sittidae > Tichodroma > Tichodroma muraria. The sequence continues at coordinate 8,838 of WAAG01057729.1, read as the reverse complement.
CATGGTTTACAGACATGAGCTCAAGTTCATGACACCATATCATTTATAAACTACTGCTTAAAAAGCTTTTTGCAGGCTCTCTGCTGAAAGAAAAAGAAATGAAGCTACTCTAAAAGTGTTTAGAAGCCATATTTAAATGACAGCAGCCAAGCTAAGGACTTGCATGTTTTTCTGCGTATTGCACACCCGTTTGTGTGATTTGTACAACCGATTTCTACAGGCAGAATATGTCCATTTTTGCCACGACCTGTATTTTTAAATAGAGGCCAGACAAAGAACAAGAAAACACTCTTTTGCCTGACAAGACAGATGAGTGAAGTATGGTTATAAAGACTTTTGTCTCACAGCTTTTAGCAAATGAAAGGTGACAGCTTCTTTAAGGACAACGGAGCAGCAGGGCATGCAGCCTGCAAGTCAGTCATATCTTTCCATTTAAAAACAAAATTAAAGTTCCATGGTATAAAAAGTCTCCGTGAAAAGTTAAGACTAAACCCCTCGAGCATCTTGCCTTTAACCCTCAGCACCTGGCACCCCGTGGGTGCCTGATGTTGTGGTCGGGCTCTGCTTGGGGCACAAGGTGTGGCTGCAGATTTCCTGACGGGTCTGACCTTCTGGCTAAGAGACCTTGGAAGCGAGGGATGATTGACGTCAATTTTTATCACGCATGTCAAAGAACTGGGTAAATAATGTCTGATAGCATTATCGTTCTGTGCTTCCCATTCATGCCTTTCCTAGAGCTACTTTTCCCAAACTTTTAGGTTTTTGGGGTTTTTTCTTTGTTTTTCTTTTAAATTTCACGGTTAAACAAGGCAAAACCTTTCCTACGATTCTTCCTATTTTACTTCGCAAACAGGAGCAGCGGGTAGAGCTAAAGGCAGTAAAACAAGCACATGAAGCGGCAGTTGGATTAGGAGAATTTCGGCTCGGTTCCCCCCTCGGGCAGCGGAGAGCCTGGAGCGGCCCCGCCACGCCCCGAGCTACGGCGGAGCTTGGGAGGGAGAAACTTCTGACTCGCGGCGGTGGGAGCAGAGTAAAAGAAGAGGCGAGAGCGCCGCGATTTTCCGCCCGAGCAGTCCGCACGCCCCAGGGCCGGGAAGCGGCGGACACGGGGCCGGCAGGGTCCCATCCCGGAGCCGTGCCCGGTCCCTTCCCGAGCTCCCGCCGCCGCCGGAGAGCACCGCGGGGCGGGGCGGGCACTCACCATTGTACA
>WAAG01057718.1:15811-33964 GCA_013390105.1 Tichodroma muraria | reverse complement strand
TGAAAAATGAAAACCACATCTACAAAGAACCAGGCTAAAATGTAAAAACACAACCTCGGTGCCTGTTTTCTGGAGCATTATGAATGTTTAGCCCACACCTGAGAAATCCCCACGGAAATACCACAGAGCTCTCCCTACCCATCTCCCTAAGTGACAGCTTCCTGTAACCTTCAGCCCCTTGCTGGGGGAAAGCACCAGCAGCTTTTGCATAGACAGAAAATGGCTCAAGCCAAGCTCTTTTGTGTTTGGGCTGCTAGAGGAAGACACGATGAGGTGTTTGTGTTAAGGTACCGCTAACATGTCACCATCGAAATGGCACAAGGGCAAGCTTACAGATTTCAAGCATAAGCTCAAGCGTGACTTTTCCCACTCAAGGGGAATATTTGCTATTTTAGATAAAACACTGGAACAAACCTGTGCTTCTGGCTTAAAACAGCAAAATGGACTTTTAGTGGATAATTACTATGACATCCTTCTTTTTTTTTTTTTACTTTTTTTTCATTTTTACTTTTCCCCATCTTGGATTAGTTTTGAACTGTTATTCATTCACATTCCAGCCCTCAATCCGCTCCCACAGACCCCTTCCCCCCCGTCCTTCCTTACATTTTTTTGTTGGATCTCCTCTCCAACATTAATACACATTTTCTCATTTATCTCCCCCCCAGATGCACTAGGTTGCACACAACACCATTTTGCTAAAGTAAATTAACATCCTGCATCATTCACAGGTTTTTTGACAGCTTCCAAAGAGTCACGAAGCATTACAGGGATAATCATCAGTCGGAATTTCAGCCACAGAGTTTCTGCTGTTCCTACAGCTCTTAACAGATGTACATTAGCACTAGGACTGTTGATTTGCCCTCGGGCAGATTGGAGAGACTCAGCTGTAGCAGACCATGATTGATTTTGGAGCGATGCTGCTCTGCGGCTGAAGACACTCAAGTTTTAGCTAAGTTCCTCCCAACAGGGTTTCTGCCTTCCCTAGGTGTTCATACAGAACCCATTCTACCAGCAGGGCAAAAAGGATCTCCTTGGACAGCAGTTACAGCAAAGGCCACTGCACAAAAAAAAATAAAGTAAGGATCCAACATGAAACTCCTGCTCACCATTATTGCATTAACCGTAAAAGTTACTGGTAAAAACTGCTAACTCTAAAGAGAAGTTTTATTCAAGTTTAGAAAACACACTGTTACACAACCTAGTTTAAAAATAACTCACTTTAAAAAGAACAGGCAATAAAACAAACTAAAATCCAATGCACCCCAAAATGCACACGCAGTCAATGCTAACAACATGAAAAAGTAACTTCCAATAATCATATATCTGGCATTTTCCTTTGTCCCCCTCCTGGCATCATGCAAAGCCAGAATATAAAGGCACTCCCTTTTTGGCTGAAAGCAAATTGTGTTCAATAACTGATTTTCTGTTTGAGTTGCAAGCAGTGTACAGAAATCAAAACATTTAACAGAAAATTTAGTCCGCTTCACTTTGCTAAAACAAACAATAGTTATGAGAAGCAAAATACTCTGAAGTGGAACAATTCACCTTCAGCACTTAAAAGCAGGGAAAACGTGTAAGCAAATACTGATGAATACTGGAACAGAGAATGGGTGGAACAGCTCTGCTTCCTTGCAGGAGATCAAGCTCCAGAGTCAGAAAGTTCTTAGTAACTGTGAGCTAAATCTGACTTTTCTTCCTTTGCCTCCTTAACTGCAAGAGATTCAATCAACATTTCTCACACAGGCAATCAGGTTCTGGAATGTGCTGAACTGACCTCACTGTCAGATTCTGGGGTGTGCTGATGGCAGACTCCTGTCTCCAACAGCAAACTATTGCTCCACTTTGTAATAAAATAGATACATATTTGTGCAGTAAAACATCGGGTGTAATTTCCTGATGATTTGGACAGCCATCTATGAATCAGTGGATTGAAGTTGTCCATAAAGTGTTTGTTTATGCCAAAGAGAAAAAAAAAAATTAGAATGAAAGAAGAAAAGAAAGAACAACATCTAGCATGGAGGTCACAAAAGTGTAATCAACAGAAAAGATTAACAGCTCCAAATTGTTTAGGCAGCAAGAACCATCAAGAACAGTTCTTGTGTTTTAAAGGGTTGCCCCAGCCCATGAGTGAAAAAAGAAATCCCCACAGTCCAACACCAGCTCTGGCTATTTCCCTGGGGAAGAGCTCAATTCACACATTGCACAGAGAGAAAAAAAAAAAAAAAATAAATAAAAAGGAAAAACAGTGAGAAGGCAGGGACAGAGTCCTGCATGCTGTGATCCATTTGAACATCCCTGGTTCTGCAGGTCCACTAACTCACCAGATACAGCTCAATAATCCAGGGACACGTAGAAAGTTATGGAGCAAGTTTTTCTACCTTTAATACAGAAATCCATAGGGGTTACACAACTCACCTACTTACACATGTGACAACACCTCCAAGGGGCCCTGTGCTGCTACAGCATTTCCTACATCCACCTTGTGAGAAAGGGCTGGAAATGGAAAGGAGCTTGGAAGTGTTGCTAGTTCAGCTTGTGCTGGGGATAGGTTTGTGCCATCTGTAACACCATTCTGGGAAAAGGAATTTCTCTCTTTCTCCTCCAGCCTAAGATCTGACCTGCAAACCTAATAAATGACAAAGGAGAAACTTTTCCTAGAGGCTTCTAGAAAAAACCACATATTTCAGTTTGAAAGTAAGCCTAAATTTAACACACATGTCACTCTGGGAAACAAATCTATACATAAACAAAAAGTAGAAAAGTCCACATGTCTAAGATGGAGGGGAAAGCTTGTATTGACAGAAACATCACATACATCATTTCCTTTGACATCAGAGTAAAATGTCTGAATATTAGAGGGCTATTAACCATGACAGCCAAACTCAGCTCTCAAATACAAGGAAGAATTCTCAGTACACCATTGTGTACAATTTTTGGGTTCAGACTGTCCAGATAAAACTCTTCCTTCAGGAAATAAAAGCAATTTCTGCTGTACCTCAGTATCACAGTGCTCTTCAGATAACTGAATCTCCACTTTCCCCAAAGAACAATACAGATAATTACCTTCTGCTGTTATTAATACAGAAACATTTGTTTGTAAGTATTTTGGTTTGTAGATACATTTTGTGGCTTGCCACTGAATTGCTACAATCTAAGTGAAATTCCAAAACCAGCTTACCTAGTCAAATGTTGGGCAGAAATGGATTTCCAGCAAAATAATGACTGCTTCTACTTCTGCTTACAACTATTTATATTGCAACACTTTATGGTATTTTTCTCAAAGTACATTCTAGAGTGTTTGATCACTCTTACTCAATTGCATTCAGAAGGATTCTACTGCTGAATTCAATACAAAAACATCTGCCCAGTGAAAGATTATGCCCCTGAGCTGCTTGGACTGGGGTGCATAAAAAATATCTTCACTGAAGCACAATTAGACTTCAGCACAAGGAAGGTTCAGTCCATGAAGTAACTTGAGCATGGACAGTTTACTTGGGAATGATCAATATAATTTGGTGAAATCTTAAGTTGTTTTTAATTTCCCAGATATTTTTTAATTTCTACACAGAATCACCCCTTTACCCACCCCTAACAACTCCTATATTTTCCATCTACATAGCTAGAAATTCTTTAGGACTAGGAACCAGCCACAAAAACCTTATTTTAAAGGGTGCAACTCCTTAACAGTAATTTAGTGGTTTCATAAAACTGCTGCCCTAAGAACAGCAGCCTGCCATGAAACACAGATTACCTGTGACTTTCTTCTTCTGGTGATAAAGCTGGAAAATATTAATTAATTTGGGCCATTTGCATACAACCCAGAATTAGCAGAAACATGACTTCTTATTGGCAGTAACAAAAAAAACCACACAAAAACCTAAGGGTGAGGTACATAATGCATGAAGGGTAAGAAATACATAAAGCTAGAGAGCAGGGAAATGCAGCCTGACTCAGGCTCTCCTGAGCAGAGAAAGACTGAAATTGCATCCACTCACAGATTAGACTATCAGGCAGTAAAGGAGAAAAAATAAACACCAAAACAGAATTAGTTGATAAACCACTCATAGAAACCTATCTGAGCTTCTTTCACTAAAATAACTTTACAGAAAATAATTGTCGCAGCTTCGCTATCAAAGCCCAAATGTTTGTCTAACCAAAGACACATCAGGATTCTTTGATTCAAGCTCAGAAGACCTTTCTATCCCCAAAGTCTCTCCGCAGGGCCCCTCCTCAGGGAGCTCCTAACTTCAGCTATTATTCAGCTCTGAGCAGTTTCAGGAGGTCACTCACAAATAGGGTGTTGAACTTCTCTGCACAGATAGTACAATACAGGCACGACATCTGCTTTGAGGATCTCGAACTGAGAAGCCTTTGTGAGTTAAATTGTCTAGTTAGTGAGTGTGCAAGAGTGTGAGAGATAGTGTCCAAGTTTTGGCAGGCAGCAATTAAAGTAAAACATCAACACCTCTAATTTTTTGCACTGCGTACCATGGCTTTAATTACACTACTGATTCTTCTCACCTTCTTTAAGATGAAGGGGATAAAGTTCAAAGGAAGAAAACAAACAGCAAATCATTTATTTGAGGCCAGAATTCAGCACAGGCTCAAAAAACTGTTGCTGCAATACCTGCAATTTATTTTATTAACATTGCAGAGCTTCTTTTGTTTCACCTTCCAGAAGTGACCAAGCACCTGAATCCTTATCTTGCATCAACATACCTGCTGATAAGTTGCCAAATTAACAGCTCTTCTCAAAGACAATAATTAGAAATATAGAATAACGAACAGAGAACAGGGAAAAGAAAAAAAAATGCATAATACAAAGACAGTGATTTGTCTCAAACAGCAATTTTTCATCAATATCTATTTTTCATGGGGTAATTATAATGCTAATCCATTCTTCTGTGACAAAAAAGGCACCTCCACATTATTAATGATAACTAATATCTGTAATATTAATTTTAAATAAATTATTCATACAATAATTTATATACTAATAATGTAATTAGACCAAGGTTATGATCTCTGAATAGTAGATCAGTGCTCAGTTCATGTTGGTATCTACTCTCCTCTGACACAATGTTTCTGGAGGCTTAATTAGAGCCTACAAAATATTTCAGCCTTTCTTCATTATATAAATATTCTACTCCCTCTCTGGACTATTCTTCCTCCTCGTATTTAAGGTTTTGGCTGGGCCCAGCAGAGGTGCAGGAGCACACAAGGAGTTCAGCTGGAGGTGGACACCCATCGTGTCCTCCGAACAGCAGGCTGGAATTTCAGGAAGCCTTCACCTTGGGTAACAGCTCGTGTTTAGAAGAGCTTTTCCCTGACCACGTCGAGGCCCCTGCAAAGTCACCCAAGGCTCAGGGAAGCTGTCTAAAATCAGTAAGCATCAAAGGTGCTGTGGGAACAAGTGACACTCCCAGTCCAGGATCTCCCCTGCCTCGAGGCCCCTCAGCACATCACCTGCACCCTGGGGCCAGCTTGGGGTGCCCTGGGGGATGGAACTGAGCTTCCACCAGAGAAGGCACTGCTTTCCCTCCCTCTGAACCCGGGATGGCTCCCGGCAGCCACAGACCTCTACAAAAACTTACACAGCTCCCAACTGGCCAAGTCACCTCCACTGGTTAAGCAAGTCAGCAAAAGACAACTACTTGTTTTCCTGCTTTGTAAATACTTCTTTGGTTTCTAAAATGTGGGGGTGGAGAGAAGACATGAGAAAACATAACAAAACCCTAGGACTGAGCCTCTAATTACCTTTTCTTAAAGAGGCTCTTTAGACCCTTCCCTACTCCATGCCATTAACTAATCCTTGTTGCAAAGACAAACCCCATTATCTGTTTGATTAGTTCTGATTACGTTTGGACAGGGGCAGCACTGCACAGAAATGTTTTCTCAGTGGCCCATAATGGTTGTGTTGCTGTTCCTTTCCAGACTCCTGTCCATATCATATGGCACCACTATTCATCAGGAACCATCTGTGCAGCTCAGACTGCAAAAGGCACAAACAGGAGGGGCAAACAGTGCAGTGTTTCCCCTCCTTAGCTGTGTATCTTCCATTTGCTTCCTGGATAACTCTTGGCTGATTATTCGCCTCCTGGTTCCCATCAGCAGGAACCAGATAATGCATCTGCTTTCCATCCCCTGGACTGACTGTGCAAAAAAGTATTCTTGATTGTCTGAGAGCATCCCATCGTGCTGAAATAATGCAGTCACTTAGATTAGTCTGGAAATGCGCTTTCTACTACAGAGCTCCAATTTCTTAGGAGGAATGGCTTAAGTGCATTGGTAGCTCGGTGTTCAAGACTGCTTGGCACCCATTTTCTTCCTTCTGCAAGATCATAATCATATATGATGGGCATTTGGAAGACAGTTCATATTTACACACTATTCTAGAGTATAAAACTGGGAAGATACTCAAGGTTTCTGCATCTTATCTGGTGTTAAACGACAATTTCACAGTAGTGGCTCAAAAACTCCAAGAAAATTGGTTCAGGTTGGACTCCTGTGGTAAGGAAAGCACCAAACCCCTTCAAGCTGTTCACAAAAATTCCATTCATTTTCCAAGACATACCACTCAACTCTTCTGGACCAGCAGCACCCTGTGACCACTCCTGTACCCAGGAACACCTGATATTTACCCTCTTCTCACCACCACCACCATCTCAGTGCTAAAACCGTGTACCAGAACAATTGACAGGTAACAGACTTGCAGTTACACCTAGAAAACTCAAAACACTTAACAACTGCACAGTTTACACTATATTTTATCATTTTCCCCCTAGATTTAAGGGGTGTTTATAGGCTAGAAACCCCAGCAGAGATCACTTGCTTTACTGAAGTGATTGCCATTTTTTTAATGACTCTTGCTAACACAACTCTATCTCTGAGGGTGATGGTGAGGCTCTCACAGAAGCAGCGAGCAGAAAACAGCCAATGCAGTCACAAATTACTTGCTTTAATAAAAGATAGCATAGTAAAAGACACAAACAGTGAATTATGTTGACTAATGCATTAAAAATGGAACATGCTTTCACAGAAAGGTTGCAGAAGTCACTGTATAGTAGGTCTGATAAGATTTCACTTAAGAAAATACTAGGAAGGCGAAGAGAAAGAGGCAACATGACACTCCCTAATCTGAAGTTACATAATTACTTATTGACAGTGACAAGTGCAACATTAAGGGTAAAACATTACATATTTAAACAAAATGAGTAATTGCTGTACACATCTATTTAGCAAGCATTCAACAACAAGGTGAATGAGAGGTCTCTTCATTCCAGCTAAAAAGTCTATTAGCCTAATTTACAATTACCCACACACTAGAAAAAAAGCTGTCAGGGCACAGAAATGTCACTGGTGACAGTTTACATTACACCAGTGCTCAGATCACAATGGAACTGTTAGCAGCAAATTACCATCAACTCAAACACAGAAGTGCAAGAGTTGGAACAATGTAAATCAATCTTCCAGCAATTCCATTTTTTCTCCAGATGTTTTAGGAAAGCTCAAATAGAGTCACACAACGTTAATTCATTCTGGTTTTAAAAAGAAGCCTGAGAAAATTTAAACATTCTCGTTTTTTTAGTGCTAGAATAAACATATATGGCACATTTATATAGGGCACTCTTGCACAGGAAATTACATACAAAAGTCATTTTAGAACTGAAGTTTCCTAGGAAATATTTTAAGGAATAATGTTACTGGCTCACTCTGCAAAACCTATTGCAATTCTGCCTTTATAGAAAGGCCTCAATCTATCTAAATTAAATATTTATCTACATGTAGTGTAATCACATTTTCCCATTCCCCACCTTTCATTATTTGCTTCTTCTGGTTAAAATTAATGATCACCTTTCCTTCTTGAAAGTAGTGACCAGTTCCTATTGCCCTTGGTGAGTTGTTTTTTTCCTTTTATACGATACTACTGTAAAATAACATTATCAGGTATGCTTATACTTCTCATTAGATTCTCAAGAGGGAAAATAAAAGTAAAAAGCTTACACTCACTCTTGTCAAAACTATAATGGAATTACACAACTCCTTGAAAAGCTCAAATCGTACAATAGTCACACCAGGCAGTCAATAAACAATATATTCCATTTCTACCCTGAGACCACTGTGTAGTTCATGGCAAGGCTACTCTGACAACTGATAACAGAATGACCATGAGGTTAAAAACGGAACGCTTCCACTAAGTTTGCTAACATCCATAGTAAGTTCCATTTTAAGAGTTTCTGAACAGTAAGGTCAAAGTCAACTGTCCAAGTCAACCTCCCAGTAGAAAACTTCCACCCAGGCCTATTTTTCCAAGTTAAAGCAACTTTTCTGAGTACCAGCAATGGAATTGTACAGCCAGCAACCACTCTAGCCAGTAAAGAATTCAGTTTAGGCATTTTGACCACAGAAGGAAAGGTTGAAGAGATGCTGCTACATCAGTGAGAAGCCATCAAAGGAAAGGTCTACTATGTGAAAGAACTGGGTTTGTGGTGTGGGGCTGTTGCAGTTACTCCAGGTTACAAAAGAGAAGTAGAACTTGAAATATTTTGAGAATGATTAACTGCAGTAAAAGAGTGAAGGGCTTGGTGCACAGGATGTGGAATAAAGGTAATTGTTATAATGGATGTGACAAGCTTTATTAATTCTCAGCAGGGGAAAGGAACTGCTGTGGCTTCTCCTTTACTCAGCCAAAGCAACTGTCCTTTCACCTTTCTGAAACTGAATAAATGGTTAAAATACTTGTTCTCATCTCTGCTTAGCTCTGGGGCAGTCTGCCACTCCCATAACCCTTAATATCTCCATTGATCCCAAAAACCTTATCATTTTGCAAAATCATCGGCATAAAAAGGTATTTATAAAACACCTGCTACCAGTCTTGCAATTCACAGCTAACTGCTGACTCAGTGTTGCAGGAACCAACACTACCTCAGCAATTCTTTGCAGTGACCCAGTCCAAACCATGGAGGAGCTTGAGAGTCCTCAAATATGGACTTTTCTTGAGAAGTCACAAAGAAAAGTCTGTTGTAAATGATAATGGATACTCCTTAGCAAGAGGAACACTCCCAGATGTTAGACAAGGAAGAACTCTGACAGATCTGGACAGAGAAGGGTCATACCACAGCTATAACAACATCCAGCATTCGAGCACCTTTGGCCACTCCCTGTAGCTGTATAATGTTTTAATACAGTCAATCTGTATTTCTTCCTGTGAAGACATGTTTGTGCTTAGAAAACATCACCATTTTTAATGATCATTGGTAAAATCGGCACCCCTAAATCTCAGTTTAAGGCAGCCCAGCAAGAAGCTGTCTGCAGCCAGAGCATGTAGCCCACAGCACCAGAACAGAACCTCAGGAACAAGCATGACAATAAAGAGAATTAAGGAACTTGTTTTTTAAAAGAGAAAACTGCAATAAAAGCAAATGGATTGAAAGTCTAATGGTGGAATGAGAATTATATATTACAGCCCTGGGCATACAGATCAAGACAGCACCAGCTCACTAAGCTTCTTTATCTAGAAACAATCACTGCAAAAGCATGTCTAAAAGGGGATATTTGTGAGGCAGGCTGCTCACAAGCCCTCTGCAGCACTACCACATCCTCTGGCTGTTCTGACCTGACCACTGCTGACAAAATACACGCTGCTATTTTCCCTTCAGCTACTCCCATCTAATTTCTTTACACTCATGGTGCATAGCTCAATTAAATAATTTGCAATTATCACCTGCTCCATGTTGTCTATAAAACACTGCTACTCCACTCCTGCCCAAACTGAAATCTAAGCAAATTGAACCAAAGCCTAAGTTAGCACACACTAAATGCTCTAGGAGACCTGACAAAATTACAGCCATGGTGACTTCCACCATTTCCCTTATCCTATGAATTACACTGGCTGCTGGCTGGCAGCAGCATTTCCAGCATGCAGCTGCTGAAAGAAGCATTCAGAGATGTGACTCAGAGAAAGCTTTGACATAAGAATCTGAAGTCGATAGGGATACACTGAACTATCATGACTGCAAAAGCTGTGCAGACATGGAGGTCCCAAAAGCATTCCACATGTTACAGAGTTAGTAACATTAGTGCAGAAAGAGAAATAGAGGCTGATAAGAGATGCACTGCTACAGCAATGATGGCTTTTGCCAAACCCATTACAATTCACACACACACAAGGGCAGGAGCAAGGCCAGACCTTTACTTGGATATTTTGGTCCCCTTGTGCTCCACAATTAAGCTTTAATAACCATGTGATATTTTTAGCAGTTTTGGATGGACTGCTATTGCTATTTTTACAAGTACCACCATTAGCGTGCTCAAAGTGTTGGTATGTAAAATGCATTTTTGCTTCTACTGCTTAGGGTAGACTCTTCAAATTACTTGAGGAAAATGAAGCATTAGAGACAAACATCTACTGCTGTTTTGGGATTTCTTTCCTTGCATTTGATAGTTTATGGTTATAAAACTAAATACAAACAAAAGGAACATAATAATACCAGTGTTGAACTCCTGGGAAGGACAGGGGCAACACAGAAGTGATTATTAAATCTGGGGGGGGAAAAAAACAACAAAAAACAACTCTTTCATTCTTTCTTTTGAACATCCTCAATCTTCAGACACCAGCAAGAAATCAATTTTTGTTGTAATTGTGGCTTAGTTTACAAATATTAACACAAAATATTACCAGCTCCGAAGAACAGATGATGGAAAACCCCTAATATTGCTTCTATGATCATCTTGGTTTGCTGGGTTCTAATACTGGTTTTAAAATGTTTATGGTGACATTTTTCCTTGCGCTGAGCAGCTGAAATGCCTAGACTGCCCTGCAATCTGTCCAGCTGCTTCAGTCTAGGGGCTGACATTCCCCAGTTCCTCCTGCACCTCTCCATCCCCCTGCTTTATTTCCAGTGTTTGATGTTAATATTTCCTAAACTACTTCCTTTGCTTTCTATTTACATCTCTAGCTCAAAATCTCTCATTGCTCTTACCCCATCTATGGGCAAATAATTCCAACACCCAGCAGCACAGTGCCAATTTCCTCTGCCCGATTACCAATCTTAACAAGTTCTGTTTCAAGCTACCATGACAATTGCAATTTACAGTTTCACACCAAGGCAGGGGTGAAACAGTTGGAGTCACTAGCCAAAGGCCTGGATTCCCATTGAAGTGCTTTTATAAAGGCTCCAGTCCGGGGTGTGGCCAGGACAAAAGCCTGGTTCTGTTTATAGTTACGCTGCTACACCTGTGCAATTACTCACCTCTCTCAACAGAGCCTTTTGCAAGCCACAGCACACTGCTAGACCAAAATATTCCTTATTTCCTGAGAACATTGCTCTATGTCTATTTCCTTCTACTTAACATGGTTATTAGAACCCAGAATTTCTCACTGCTGTCTCCAGAATCATCCAGCACAGTGCTATGCCCTTGATTTGTTGCTTCACCTGGTTGCTCTACTTAAGGGTGATTTTCACAGCCCACAATAATCACTTTCTCCTTTTCATGCACACTGACAGAGTAACTTCGTATGGATGTTCTGAATTCAGACTTGCACCAGGAATCACTGTTGGTATTTGTACTGATAGCACTTGAAGACTTGGAAGTTTTGACCCTCTAAACACACACACAAGGTAAGTGGATTTTGCTTTATTGAATGTGTGGATTCTACACGTTAAATAAAAAGACCTTTGTCTTTCCCTTGATGCACAGCAAGTATTCCCATGAACTGAACCTTCCTTTTTGGCTGATTCAAAACAACATTTCAGGTGTTCACCTTTGTATAGTTTAATCATGTGCTTTTCAAAACAGCCATTGGTGACATAACCCCAAATGCAGAAATCTGCTCCTCCTGACACACTACCCAGAACTTTGGGTTGATCCCATTAGTAGAGGCTCTAATAGAAGCAAAATTCACCAGTCAGTGATATTTTCATACCTGACATAGAGAAACACCTAATAACCCAAATACTTTTGGGGAAAAGGCTTAAACACTTGGGATTTGAGTTTCATGAGAACAATATTTACTGTTCTAAAATACAACCTGCACAATGACACAGCAAAAAATCAGCTGAGTCTTCCCTTCTGAAGAAGGCCTAATATTGGGACAAAGTGAAAGGAATAGACAACTGCTGAGTTGTCTATTCACTCCCCAAGATCACTCAGGTAAAGGATGACAGGAATCCTCCAGAGCACATGTGAGATTTTCAACTTGAACAATACATCTCACATATTTTCCTTAATAAAAAAAGAAAATGATTTAAAAATTCCCATTAGACAAACCACTAGCAAAGTANTGGTGACATAACCCCAAATGCAGAAATCTGCTCCTCCTGACACACTACCCAGAACTTTGGGTTGATCCCATTAGTAGAGGCTCTAATAGAAGCAAAATTCACCAGTCAGTGATATTTTCATACCTGACATAGAGAAACACCTAATAACCCAAATACTTTTGGGGAAAAGGCTTAAACACTTGGGATTTGAGTTTCATGAGAACAATATTTACTGTTCTAAAATACAACCTGCACAATGACACAGCAAAAAATCAGCTGAGTCTTCCCTTCTGAAGAAGGCCTAATATTGGGACAAAGTGAAAGGAATAGACAACTGCTGAGTTGTCTATTCACTCCCCAAGATCACTCAGGTAAAGGATGACAGGAATCCTCCAGAGCACATGTGAGATTTTCAACTTGAACAATACATCTCACATATTTTCTTTAATAAAAAAAGAAAATGATTTAAAAATTCCCATTAGACAAACCACTAGCAAAGTAAACCAAAACCTCAAGGGTTTGTTTTGTTTAAAAGCTGTTCTGTTATCAAGTTCTTGTGCTTCACATACAGCAAATGCCTGCAGTGTTATGTAAGAGAAACTGTTCTGCAAAGAGGCACCAGGTTGTCATCAAGGCAATTGGCAGTGAGGTCTGACAGACTGAATCCCTTCCTTGCAGTAATATTCATCATGCACTCTGTATCACACAATTGGGTGTTCCAGGGCCCAAGCGTGTTCACAGCACTGCGCACGCCTTGCTGACTTTCTAACACTTCACTTATTGGCAAGAATGCTCAACCAAGTCTTGAATTACCAGCAAATGTTCCTGAAAAGCAATTGGGGAATTTGCACCTGCACCACAATCTGATAGTGGGAGTTGCACTCAGCCTGGGAAGAGCATCAGAGTGCCAGCCTGTCACCAGAACCTCTGATCAAAAAAGCCATTGGTAATTGCTGACAAGAATATCGAATTAGCACCCAAAAGGGCAGAAGCAGGGATTGCTTAACATGCAACAATTAATATGTTTCCAATGACAGTTTACAAGTTAAAAAGCAAGCCAGCCAAAAGTTACCTAATGCAATTTGGAACTCGTTTAAATCATTTATTCAGCTCTGACAAAGTTTAAGACTTTGTTAATTAACAGTGATACATTCAATCTATGCCATGGCTGTCATTTTCCAAGTGTTCTCTCTGCTAAAAAAAACAATAAATAAACACACTAAGCCCAAGTAAAAGCTTATAAGTGGAATAACTGTAGAAACAGAAGTCCTATACAATTATTATTTCCATGCTGACATATATCACAGTATTTTAGGACAAACTCCTTCCAACAGAACAGCAGCCAGTAGAAACAGTTTCTCTGGAAGCAGATTCCTTGTGCAATGGAAACAGTAATCCATGATTGCAGCTCTTGGTTCGTCCATGTGTAAAGCTAAGTTGGAGATGTCAATATCCAGATCTCTTCCCCCCCCTAAAACTTTTTTCAGATGTAAAACTCCCTATTATCAACTCCTTGGAAAGTCTTATCTCCCAGAATAACTTAAAACAAGATCCTCTGAAACTTAACCAAAGCTGGAAGTGGAAGGTTACAGAGACAAAAAAGTCAGCTTGATTTCCCTTTCCAGGAACTGCTGTAGCACCCTCCCTCCCATCCCAAATGGAGCATCTCAGGTGTACAAACCAGCCAACACCTGCTGGCCTGCCCGAGGCCCTGGAGCGATCCGCACGCGGCGGATCAGAGCGTCCCTCATCCTGTTCCCCAGCACCTCCTGGCACGGGAAGGCACAAAGCCACGCAGCTCTGCCCGGCACACACGGGCCGAGCTGGCTGCGCCCGCCCAAGGGAGCAGAGGGCTCTGCCCACCTTCCCCTGCCTTCACTGGCTGCTGGAATTTATTTTTCACACCGCAGATGGATGATATTGTAATTAGCCATGACAGGCGGAGCAGAAAGGTCAGACGGACCCCTCAGGGGAAGGCAGACTTCTGGAGAAAGCGAGAGATTAAAAACCGGGGGGAAGAAACAGCCCTCCCAGGGAGACCTTCTAAAGCACCCAACTGATGCTGGAATGCAAATCCATTTTATTTCCCACTAAAACTGATGGAAATAACATCTCCGTTCCCTAACTTCTATAACAATAAACTGGTTTTCATGAAGATAAGCTCAAAGAACTCTCATTGCGTTTTGTTTGTTGGGTTTTTTTTTAAAAAACGTCTATTATGGATGATTGTGCCCTCACTAAAGTTCAATCCAGAAAACTGAAAAAAGTTATTTCAAATGGACACAGCACAGGAAAACTTTTCACAGAAACATAAAACTATTCAGGAAGGATGGAAAAATGGCAGCACGGCCAAACACTTACTGCCTTTCTTTATGCTCTTTTATTCTGTATAAAAATACAGGCATTTTCAGGCAGAGAAACCACACACCATTTACTTTTATATCTCTGTGGAATAAAAAGTGCAAAAACAATGCAAGAAAGTAAAGTAGAAGGTTAAAAAATTAAGGGAATTCAAATATAAGCTAAAAATCTAATAATTTTTAATTAAGACTAACAATATTTTATAATATTTTCTGCTAGAAAGTTTTACACCGGAACAACTTCATCCCATCTCTACATTTGTATGCCATTAATCCAAAATCCATTCAAAGGAGTTTTAGAAGTCAGTAAATAGTCATAAGATACTTCACAATTTTATTATACTTGATAACATTATCAGTATGCTACTATTATGATGACCAACTGAATATAAAGCAAGATGTAGGTGAACTTTGTTCATTTTCAAATGAAGTCCATAAGCCACTACCAGCTCATTCAATTTTCTGAATATTCTGTTTTGCCACACTTAATCTCTCCTACTGCAATAGATGTATTTCACATAAATAAAAAGATCTCTAAAATAAGGAGAAAATACCAGACAAACTTCTAAACAAGGGGCTTCAAAGGCACTCTGAGGAAGTGTTTCTATTTGGGTACTTTTTTTTACACAGTCTAAACATTACCAGTCCAGTTTACCCACTTAGTGTCAAAAATTAATTAATCAAAGTCTGCCACCTTTCAAAGCAGTCGCCCAGCTTAAAACTTTCTGAGGTGGGTTACCTTCATTTCTTCTGAGAAGAATTGCACTGCTTGATACAAAATGCATAAATATTCATTTCAGGGAGACTAGGAAATGTGTTTAGGATTGCTTGTTAGAATGTCTGCCCAGTCCCTTTCCATCATTTCTGCTAATGAATAACCAAACAATTAGTGCTCAGGTACACTAACACGTGGAATAACAATCAGAGTGAGGGCAAAATACCCTGCTCAGACACCACTGCAAGGATATTTTATGTTCCCCTGGTAGCAGCAAACAGGTTTTCTGTCATTAGGGCAAAGCAACAGAAATCCAGTTAAGGTTTCCAAATCACATTTGATGTAAATCTGTTTACCTAAAGCTAGCTTTTGGCTGGACTAATTACTGTTACTTTATATGTCCAGTTGTTAGAGATGCCTCTAAACTGATCCTGAGGCCCTTGCAGAGCCATTCCTTAAGTGACATCTCATTGTGTTGGCCAAGTGCATCAGAGAATACCAGCACCAATACACACATCAGTAATATTAAATATTAATTCCCCTCCTGCCCTCAAACTTCTTTAAGAGGGTTTCACTTCCATAACTTTAGATAAGACAATTCACAGTTTATGTTTCTTTTTTTTTTAAGAACCAGGACAAATGAACTTCTGCTTTGTAAATAATGACTGTTTCCAGAAATAGAGACTTGCATTTTCATCATGACCCTAATTCCCCTAGGAACAGCCTAGCATTTCTTTATGGATACTTGGAAAAAGAGAAGCAATAAACCTTTCTAAACACCGATTCATTTGTAGAAATAGCCTCGCATGGCTCTCATGGGACCTCAGGGAGACAGCATGTTTTAAGTAAATACCTCAACCCAGCTGAACCATTTGCTGCCCGTTCTCCTTTTACCACAAATGTCTGCAGATTTATTCAGTTTTCATCAAGTTGACACCAGCTCAGGCTGGAAATAATAGTACAGATAGCCATTTTTTCCCCCATCCTTTCCTCATAGTCTCATCTCCTATGTGTTATTTCTTAGGTTTTCAGTGTAACTATTGCAAGTTTTTCTATCACCTTCAGTTTCTACAAAAAGACCTACATTGTAACAAAGGTAAATTTGCAATAAATTTTCACTAGTTCTTTAACATGACTTTAACATGAGTTCTTTCCCCCTCACATTTATTTTTTTCATCTAGGTAAGATACTCCAGCATTAGAATAACGAATAAAAAACAAAACATGACTACAGAATAATGATGTGCCTAAAATGACACCCTAATTCCTGTTTACAAAGGTGTTTTACACTTAAAGCAGTCTGAGTGCTACTGAAAGCCATCGAGACTATGGTTCCTTATATCATGTCTATTCTCAGAACCCCTTATCAGCATAACAATCACAACTGCCCAAGCTGTCACCTACGAGGGCGTTTTCTACTCGCACATAAGCACCTCGCTGAAACAGCTCTGCTGATATTTTATTTATCAGAGCACCAAAAGTCATGGCCTAGATTAATTGGGGCCAGACTGCTTCCAGATCTCTCACCATTTGGACTGGAAACCATTGCCCACTGCCGTACAAATTCATCAGCTACTAAAAGTCAGCTGTAGCTGTGTATTTTTACATTCAAAATACCTGTCTGTTAATTAGTCATGCAATTTAAGCTTTCAAGTGGTCTTTCATTTAACTTCATCTGACTCCCTATCCTACTGTCAGATAATGGTTCTATTACACACTTGAATTCCTTTGGGAAAACCAGGATTCAGGTGGGGTGGAGAGCAGCAGTAAGCAGGTACAGACTCCCCAATGGCTCTGCTTGTCATTCTGCCATGCCTCAGACACACAGTTACAACTGTGACACATTATCAAAAAATTAAATCAAAAATTAAAACTTCAGGGAGCCTGAATGTCTGGTTCTAGTGACACAACACCTAGTCAATATCCATCTCTTCAATTTGCCAGCAGAGCTTGCAATTTACCTCAGCACATTTAACAGCTTCCATTTTAAATTACATCCGAGTAGAAAAGGCCAGAACAACAAGGCTGCTTTGTAAAGCAGAATTTGCACCTCTGCACCCCTGAACCCACACATGGGTCAGCTAGACCATCAGTAAATCAAATGAGATACTAATAATATTTCTTTCTTCATTAAGATACTCCTCAGTTTTGAGGACAAATTCCAGATGGTATTAAAAATCCTTATGGTACCACAAAAAGGTCAGCACAAATGCAGGTATAAAACAAACCCTCGACTGCCCAAGGTAATTTTAATCCCAGTAACAGGACCATTCAGGGCTACATGCACATTTCAGCTGTGCAGTGCTGCTCTGAAGTGCTAAAAGCCAGGGCAAGACACCCAGCTCATCGTTCCTCCCCCTCCCAGGGGAGCTGCAGTTATACGTGCACACACACAGTGGACAAAAATCTCAAGTAAAGTAAAGTTATGAAGACTAAGTAATACAAAGATAAAATTACTAAGTCAAGGTGAAATGGTAATAATTGCTAACTTTTCCAGAGAGACAAACTGATTTTCTAACACCGTGTTCAGTTCATTCCATGGCAAAGAAATTCAACAAGAATCTTTTATACCAAAGCCAAGGGAAATTTGCAAATGAGTAAATCGATAAAAATGGCTCTAATAGGCCACCTTCCTCTCTAACCTTTTTAACTCCTATTTTAAATTAATTCATGCTTTCTGCAATATAGGTAATTATCTAACACGCTATTTTGCAATTAAAAAAAAATTAAAATCTATGATTTAGTTGCACTCCACAGTTCTACTCTCTCAGAACAAGCTTTGTGTGACCTCTTAGCCACACCCAGGAACTCAGCAA
>WAAG01057718.1:245-15538 GCA_013390105.1 Tichodroma muraria | reverse complement strand
ATAAAATGTGGTTGCTTCCCCCTGCCCCATATAACTTCAGTTCTCACTTTTGATCATTACTTAAGGGCAGAAGGCTTTCATTTCATAAAAGTAAAAGTCTTGTGAAGTTCAAAGCAGTATTTTAACTAACATTTCTAAATATTTAAATGCTCAGACACTATTACCTTCAAATACCCTAAACATATTGCAATACACAAATACATTGTTTTCTATAGTTATGATGCCAGACCACTTAAAAATTAAGTCTGAAGTGCAATACAGTGACCTCACGCCTTTAAATATGTAATTTTAGATATAAAGTGTAGAAGTTACAGCTGTGCTGAGGTGTCAGATGCAAAAACCCCTTTTCCTTCAGCTCATGCAAAAAAAAGCATTTCCCACAATTACATGAAATTAGGAATTACGTGGCATTTCTAGGACAAACACCTCTTACACATTCAAGTCGGCATTTGTTCAACATTGAAAGTATAGCCAGCTAAATACACATTATTTCCATGGCATTTTATCACAGAACCTTACTCAGTGTCCATCTGGTTTTGCAGAAAGAGCCCACCTGGCACAAAAGCAGGAGATGGAACCCAGATAAGCTTTTCATAATGCTGCATCACTAATGTTCCCTGAATTAACCACTTAGTTGGGGATAATGGAATTAGGCTAATGGCACCTAGTGTTTTCTGCAATTGTATATTGCCCAAGCACTTTGCACATTTCAAACACACACTTCAGCTCTTCTATTCTCTTATTGTATCTGCAAAAGTATCATTAAGGAATTGCCCTCTTTTCTGCTTACTCTTCATCACTCGGAGGAATGCAGCACAACGTCTGAGAGAGGCAGACAATCCTTTCACTGACTTTCCTCAAATTAGATCTCATCCACTCTTGGTAAAAAGCTTACAACTTAAGTTAGGTGGGCCACTTAAGTGTTGAAAACCAGGCTGGCTGTGGCTCTCCTCAGATTTCCAGTGTAAAAGTCCTACTACTTTGGGGTTTCCAGCATTCATAGAAGGAAATTAGTATTTGTAAGTAATACCAGGTGCTACAAGACAAACTAATTGTTGTGTGTTCTGTTATAGTTTAGAGAATACGCTTCTGGGAAGGCTGGACAAGAACAATGAGAAAAAAGTCAAGCAGCAAATGCCATTAGAAACCGGATCCATGACAAACAGGTAATTTATTTTGGTTTTCTCTAATAAGACCATTTGATCATTACATTTGGCAGTACCTTACAGCACGAACTGTCATTGTAATCAACACAATGACATTTACAGTGAGGGGAACGGATTCACAGTCTGGGGGCAAGTGGGGGCTGAAAAGGAGTTTCAGGAAATGCAACTCTGAGGTACAATCTTTGTCTGCTCCACTCTCCCACCGCCTTAAGATCATGTCTGCCTCTCATTAGAGTGTCTGGAAGTTATAAGCACCCACACTGAGATTAGAAAATGTCCCTAAATCCACAAATTCTTCAAGTAATGAACTATAACATGAGAGGAGACAACAAAAGGGAAAGGTAGAATCTAGCAGGGATTGGACAAAAGTTTACCGTAGCAACCCCTGCTTAGAAAATTCTCTGCCAAACAATTTCTACCCCCAAGAGGTACATTCCATTTCCTCAGCCTCCAGTGTCTTTTCAAGTTAAAACTCCTGTCTTTCTGCAGTTTATGGCACGTTTTTACTGTGTGTACTAAGGCAGCAAGCAAGGCCGACTAAACAGATTTCCTCCATGACCTTTACTACTGTCGGCTGAAAACAATTTAGTCCATTTTAAGTCATTTGAGAGCACTGCAAACATTATCCAAGGGGCTTAGGACAGGCTGCCTAAAACATGACCTTTCAAGCTGACAGCTGACAAAAATCCCCTGCTTTAAACCATTTTAAAAGATATGATAAAGGTTCTTATCCTGCTGAAACAGAAAGGAATTTTCCTTTTACCACTACAGAATAAAGATGCCTTTCATTCCATTTAAGAAATCCTGGGGTTCTGTTTTGCTTTTTCTTCTTTTTGAGGGACATGAAAAAATGTGGAAAATAGGAAAATAACCTAAAGTACTCAGATACTTTCTCTCTTGAATAAAAGTTCAATCCACCCAATTAATATAAACCAAAAAGTGAAACAAAGAGGGTAAGCAAGCAATGAAAGAGACAGGCCATGCAGAAACAGAAAACTTACATAGGAAATTGTTGGGCTGGAAATTAAAGATAAATAATTTATAATTTATCCAGTCCAGTTTTATTAACACTTGGTGTAAATATATACTTGTTTAACGCATTGATACACAGGGCAAGATAGACATAACTTTCCACACAAGCAAATTGATGTGGGAAAAGCTGCCTTTTGATACTTGGGCTACTTCAGAGCACAGGAAGACTCTGCTCATCAACCCAGCTCTGTGCAGAAGGCAGCCTGATTTAACCAGAAGTACCCAGAGAAAGCATTGTACATGATGGATTCCATATGCAAACATAGATGATCCCATTCAAATAAAATGAAATGGACTTCAGGCTACATAACACAAGGGAAAGTCTTCCACATTTATTTGGCCTTGTTATCTCACAAGAACAAAACTGAAAAATTCTTATGAAGAACATGCTCCATTACCAATTTTTAGAAAGTATATAAACGTCATGACTACCAGTTTAGAATCACTGCCTTCCTCTTAAAACTAAAATAAAATCAACGGCAAACAGGCTGGAAATACACAATGAGATGGTACTTACTTCCTGTGTAATTGCAAAATAATTCTGAAAACAGCCAAAAATATTTTGAGATGCACCAGACATTCTGCTATGCAGATTTACTTGGCACTCTGAGGTACCAAGTAATTTTACACAAAAACCTCTAACAACAAGCTAAAAAAAAAAAAAAAAACCCACCAAAAAAACCCTATTTAAATCATCTTGCTCCTTTTAAAGTTACTTAGTTTGATACTGTACCAGTCTCTGTAGCAGCACCCTGTTGTGTGAGCTAAAGTGTTCTACTGAAGCCTAGTAAGCTAAACACTTGGTTTAAATCCTAATCTTCCCCAACTTTCCCTAACTGCTGAAACATCAAAGGGTGGCCACCCTGCCCACATAGATTCTTCCTCTATGCCATCTTCCGTAAAAAGAAACTCAGAAGATATTATTGAATTGTTCTGCTGGAGTTTGAGTGAATAAAAAATACAGATCTCCATTACTGAAATACTGAACATCACTTATTTATCAGGTAAAATGAAGGCAAGAAAGGAATACAAATCTACATCTACCTGTCTTTGATTCATTACAATTGAATTTCCAGTGTGGCCCATTTTTTTCAGGTTTTAATTCCATTACCACTCTCATACTGGGCACTGTTACTTCCTGTGCAGGGATGCAGCCACTCAAAAAAAAGATTCTACCCTAAAAGCAGAATGCAAACACACTTCTAGAGAAAAGCTTTATCAGCTCACACATCCTCCACAGAACAGTGGGATTTAACCAACCACCTTGTTGTTATAAAACATGCAATTGCTTCAGGGCTCTCAAAAGCTTGTTCTTGTCTCCTGTCATACCATTTTAAGCTACTTTGTTCCTCAGAAACAGCACAAGAAACATCCCTTTTCCCCCATTCCTTTGGCACAGCAGCACTGCTGGACTGACACCTCTGCTTCCCTCACCCTGCAGGATGAGCAAGGTGCCCTGAACTGCTCTAGGCAACCACAGGAGTGCACAGGAC
Organism: Tichodroma muraria; assembly: GCA_013390105.1. Classification (NCBI taxonomy): domain Eukaryota; kingdom Metazoa; phylum Chordata; class Aves; order Passeriformes; family Sittidae; genus Tichodroma; species Tichodroma muraria. The sequence goes on along the minus strand of WAAG01057718.1, from coordinate 11,847 downwards.
ACAAAAACCAACTGCAAACACACAAAAAAACACTGCAAAGCAGCTCAAATACCAGAGAGCTCTGTGGGCCATCCTCTACAAAATTACTCCTATTTCTCAGAAAGCTTAAGACTGGTTTGATTTCATGTTCATAAACCAAACCAATGAAAATATAGTTCCTTCACTAAAAAATAGGGTCAGATTTTCCAGCTTAGCATTTACTTGCATTTAATACTTTCTTAAATTCTTATTGACTTCAAGAAGGAATATTCTCACTCACTGCACTAATTTATTCAAAAGCAAATTCTGTATCCTAACTACAATCCAAAAGGGATAGAGAGAAGATTCTCGTCCCATAGTAGAATTCTTCATCATGGCTTGGTGGTCCTTGCATGCAGAAATACCATTATGATCAATTTTCTTCCCTTTTCCTTTCTTGCTTTTTTTGTCTAGGTATTTCATGTCTCTAAACATATTATGTGAACCACAGAGATTCTCTTTATTCAAAATTCACAGGTTTTGAGAAATCAAATGAAACCTAGAGAACTTCCAGATTACGGATGGCAACTGTCAATTTTGCTTATGATTGTAAGATTACCTTTAGGGGAAACATTTCTTAATCAGATTTCATGTGCTTTGCCCATTACTTCTCTGCAGTACTGCTGATGTGGGAACTCCATTGGCAGGAAAATTTTCTTCTTCAAATACCAAGTGGATTTTTATTTTTTTTATTATTTTTTTTTTTACACAAAGTTCCTTTGGGCAAGCTGTACAACACAAGCTTTTGAATGATAGTAGAACCTTCATAGTATTTTTGAAAAAAACATTTCAAGAGATTGAAAACACAATGCTACAGATAGATTGCCAGGGAATCAGAACAGCCTGGGCTGAAGAGGACTTTCAGGACCATCTGATTCCAACCCTGGACACCTCCCACTAGTCTCAGGTTGCTCCAAGCCCCATCCAGCCTGGCCTTGGACTCTTCCAGGGATCCAGGGGCAGCCACAGCTTCTCTGGGAACTTCTGCCAGGGCCTCCCCACCCTCCCAGGGAAGGATTTATTCACAACATCTAACTTAGACCTATTCTCTTTCAGTTTGAGGGACAAGAAGATGGGCTTCTCCAATTGCAGAGATCAACCAGGCAAATGCAGCCTCCCCAGACAGGGGACACAGTGCCACTGGGTGAAACAGGACACAGCTGGGAGAGTGGAAACCTCTCCCAGAGTGCAGACAAGGCAAGATCCAGGCAGACAAGGCAGGGTCAGAGACAGGACTGGGCTCAGGCCAGTGACAAATTCCACCCTCCTGCTGGAGACTGGACCAGAGATCAGCCTGGAGCCAAGGAACCCACAATAGCTCCGAGGTTCTTCCTGGAAGAACAATCCATAAGCCAGGCCAGCAGGAGATGTGCTGGTTCAGGTGTTCCTGTGGCACGGCACAGGCAGGATCCCCAGACCAACAGGCCCCAGGTTATTCTGGTCAGGGCAATTAAGGCTCATTAGTGCAGCCACGGCCTGACACAAACCAGCCGATGCTGCAGCCTCCAGGGCACTATTTAACAAAAGGTGAACGTGGAGCAGGGGCTGTTGCCTGTTTCCCTGACTCACACACCAACATCTGTTTCAGTTTAAAGCTGTATCAGTTTCCATTACCAGGATTTTGACTTGGAGCTCTTCGGTAAGGTTCAAAAGGAGCATAAGGAAACTCTTAGCATACTTGTAAGAGCAGACACTTGATCAATCAGAAAACTACTATAAATTGCATAACTGGACAGGAAAACAAACTCCAAGCATAATAATTTTTCCTGTGAAGGATCTTTAGCACACTCGTCATCACGAGCCAGGGGAAAAGAGGAAAGCATGACTCACTCACCACTGATAATATCTCAAATTAGAATTTAGCCCAAGTAATCACTAACAATGCAGAGCAGTCTGAAATTTTAAACAGAAATGCTATTTTCAAATTATAGAGTACCAACTGCAGCTGACCAGCCATTTTACTGCCTACACATACTTCCAAGTATTAGCTTTCCTACAGTACCTTCTAGAACAAGGAATGAGAATGGCATTAAGTAGCACAGGTGGTTATCTTGCTAAAATATCCTTAGATATGCAAATCAATTAACTCATCAGGCAGAAAAAGTGTGTGACTCTATGAAGACCATTTCAAAGCACAGCTGTTGTGGTAGGACAAGAGCAGGTCAGTTGTGAAAGAAAGGCTGGTTGAGGATATCTGGATACCAAAAGAGTTCATAAATGAAGGAAAGCACCAAGCATCCGTTACACAACGGGCTCATTTTTCTGTCTTATCAGTAGAGAAGGTGGTAACTAACAAAGTACAAGTATCAAAACAAGTAACAGAAAAGCATTTAAATTCTGTGGTTCCCAAACAGATTCCTATTATGCAGACACTTGCTCAGTTAGCAGGTAACCCCCTTTTTCACGCAAACCAACCTCTGAGCAGGACAATTGTCCTAGCTGAAGTCCAGCTCCGCAAACAAAGCTCTTCCCCAGGCCTCCCTCTGTTTTCCCTAGTTTTACAGTGTCTGTAATGTTGTTAGAACACAGTAAGTTCTCCTCTCAAATCCTTCAGTTGTCTCAGTCGTTAACAAAGGCATTTTGGAAACTTAAGGAAAAAGGCACACTTTATAAGAAAGACGCTAGAGAAGTAATACAGTTTATCTACACTTTTGCAGAGCTTTAGAAGTAGCCCATTATAAGCAGCAAACCTACAAAGTTACCTTAAAATATCTGAGTTACTGGAGTAGATTAATAAAAGCAGATTTCAAATCAAAGGAGACTTGCAAGTGGGAATAGTTTTGAAAGAATGCAGCAAATACAGGAGTGCCACAGGAATCAATATTACTGCTATTCCTTTTACTATCTCTTAAGATTTATACAATGCCACATGGACTGTAGTGACAATATTCACATAAAGTACAAAGCAGGAGCAGCCAGCACCAAGCAAGATTTACAATTCACATGCAGAGAGAGTTCACTCTGCTATAAGGGGGACAGTGATGGAAAACAAAAAGGAACACAATATTTCAATGACTTATATCCTACAGAGACGTGCAGCAGAAAGAGCTGTTCCAAAAAACAACTGTATTATCCTTCTAACTTGACTAGTTACCAAATTCTTAGCAAAGGGAAAGAACATTTTGTGACACATTTGTGAAGCTCAATATATACGACTATCTTCTCTATTTGAAATAAATAGATTACAAGTCAGAAGAGTATAATGCAAGAATAACAAGTAGTACATCAATTTTGTAGAAGAGTGCCAAAGAATTATTACTTATAACGAGAACATGATTTCTTTAGGAACCATGCTAGAAAAATACCACATGTCCTGTCTGAAATGCTCTACCTTTGATTTAATATGAGTTTGATGACCATTGACATCTAGACAGGATTGTGGATCATATTCACAGCTTCTGGGAACAATGAGCTCATGGACAATGAAGGGTCCATACAAAAACTTCTTAATTACATATTCAACATATAGTTTAACATGCACACAGAACATACAGAGGGATTAAATGGAATCCTCCTGTTGTAGTTGCCTGAGCTCTCCCACCATTACCTACACTTCATTTTCCACCATCACACACCCAGTACTTTTCTTTTACCCTCAATAGTCATTGCTCATGATGTTGAATAATCTCACCTGTTCAGCATACAGAAATAGCAATTACTAGCACCATCAAAAAGCAGCAGCCAAAATCACACATTTGAGAAATTCACCAATAGCATGAAAACCCTCAAATTTAAGCCTTGTTTACTAGCCAGTAAGCTTTTCCTTCGCTTTTCTACCTTCTGACAGAGATTTCAGCAGCCAAAACTTTCAGCCTTACCATTAATATTGGCCAAAACCCACAGTTTGATAGACCATACCAAAATGACCTCCTGGACAAAGGAACGTGGCTCAGGCAACTGCCAAAACTCACACATTTGAAAACTCAAAAAATTCATCCGTAGCACAAAGCCCCTCAATTTCAAGCCTTGTTTTCTAGCCAATAACCTTTTTCAGCATCTCTTCCTTCAAAAGAAGGAAGCTTTGCTATTAACGCTGGCCAAACCCCGCAGCTCGGCGCACCGGACCGGAGTGAGCGCCCCGAGAAAGGCACGCGGCTCGGGCACGGGGCCGGACCCCCGCACGCCCCTTACCTTTCGCTGGAGCGCCCGGAGACACCGGCACCCTCCGAGAGCGGCATCCCTCCTCCCGAGAGCGGCCAGGCACCGAGCAGCGCCGCTCCCGAGCCCGTCCAGCGCCCCTGGCAGCCCCGGCCGCACTCCCGCGGCGCAGGTGGGGCAGGAGGGCTCTTTGTCCCCTCCCAGCAGGTGGCCCCGGCAGCTGCGGGTCCTCGTTCCTGATCACCCCACAGGTGTGCGCGGGTCTCGTCACCGCTCATCACCAGCCCCGCTCGGCTGCAGCCGGCCACCCACCGCCATCCCAGCCATCTCGAGTCTGCTTTAGCCTGCAGGTGCTGCCTTTGTTTTTGGGCCTAAATGCGTGGATTTTCTTCTTTTCTATCCTGGCTGTATTGAGATATGTCATATTTGTCTGAATTCACCGCATCTGTCTGGATCGGTGACCTGGCCTCTTCATTATCTGTCTTGGTGTAATCCACGGTAATTATCTTGGGTGATTTCATGTTTTCTTCAAGCTCATTGATAATGTGTCAAGCAGTGAAGGACAAAAAACCAATTGCATTAGGATCCTATCAAAAAGTTTTCAGTTGGATGACAATTTCCCTCTGACTTCCCAGTTATTAATCCCTTAAACGTGTTGTATTAATTTCTTCATACATCACGGCCTAGCATGTCATGATTCCTCATTAGAATATTTTTCTCTGAATTAAAAACTCTTAACTTTCACTCATAAACTGCTAGAAAAATAATTTAAAGAATTATAAAAAATAATCTGATTTTTCAACTAATCCCATAACACTGGCAAGTAAAAAGCTCTGTTATGATGTTACTTATATTTTCTTTTTTATAGCTTGTTGCAATTCATCAGGAATTTCTTACTAATTACCAGAAGCTTGTGATTTGTAACACACAGTTGAATATTACTGTCTCCTACTTAGCATAATACTCCTTTTTTTTTTTTTTTTTTTTATTATAACTGTATAGAAGTCAGGATCAGTTATTGTTTTAACAGAAGACTGGCTATACAAGCTAATGAAAGAAATTTCTAACACTTTATGTAGAGAGTAAAATAAAAACATTATTTCCAAAGAGTAAATAATCTGTTTAAACTGGGACTGAAAGTACTTGATTTTTTTCTGAGGTTACATGACACAATCCAGTTTTCCACAGAATGAGGGAATACTCATTATTTTAAATAAAGTCAGGCAACAAGGTGGACCAAAATGTTGCCTAAGCAGTGCTTTAACAGTCCAGATGCTAAAGTTGAATAAAAATGTCCTAAATTCATTGTTTAAGGGTTATTTCCAAGTTAGCAGTTTTATATTGCCCTTTCAATTGTGTAAGTCATTATATCAGAAACCAGGACTTTGCAGGACATCCTGATGGACTGATGCAATTATTCAGTGCCTTCCACAAAGATGGAATCCTGTGCAACTGCTTGAAAAACAAGAGCAGGAGCAAAACCAGTACTGATTAATATCAGAAGTTTATAAGTTACATCCACACACACATAGTTCTTTTATTATATTCCAGTTCCTGCAACACGATAGACTGGCAGTAACAAGGTATCAAGTAAGTGTAATAATAAATATATTCATTTTTCTTTTCTTTTAGAATGAATCACATTTTAAATATTTTGTGTTATTTCTTGTTACACAAAAATCAAAAAGAAAGCAAACGAAAATGGTTTAAATTGATAACAAAAACATCCACGCCAAATATAGTAACTTTCAGGTTTTGACTGCAAATTTTTTCCTACCTTGTGTACAAATGTTGAGCATAGCATCTGCAAGTGCCCCACAGGCTGTTTTCTCAGCCACTTCCCCACAGAAACCACTTTGCAGATTTTCATTGACATGAGTAGATTTTTCTTCAGACCCAGAAAGCCTGAAGGACCGGACCTGTCATCTGCTCAGAAATACCATTTGGTTTTTCATTTACAGGGACAAAGTGTGACATGAAATTACTGGGAGACAAATCCATACCTCCGTGGCGGCCCTTCAGTTGCTCACTGCAGGCTCAAAGGACAGAGCCAAGGTTGGGCAACTCCTGTCTTTTCCACATTTCTCTGGCACAAAGCAGAGAGATGTGAGGATTTTGTTTTCTACACAAATGTGTCAGCCAACAGAGAAGGGAATGAATACAGATTTAGTATGCTTCTGCTCTAAGCTCAGCACAGACTCTTCTCCTCCTCTGCCGATTAACACAACTGCTTTTAGGTTCCCATCTCTAAGGAGAGAGAGAAAAAAAATGGAAGTACAAAGCTATGGTACCTGCAATAATCTTTAAATTGATTTCAGTGTCTTACTTCCAGCATCATGTTTAAATTTGTTTCTGCACTTACTTTGAAATTAAATGTTAACCAAATTAATTGTAAAGAAACAGTGAATTTTGACAGAACATTCCCTTCAAAATCCATTGTAATTCAGTTTGATCTTCATGAAGACCATAAATTAGCATTTACTTCATTTTTGGGGGAAACAAGGAGTAACACTTTTAATAATCAGCGTGCTTTCCTTCACATTTTGAAGTGAAAAAATACACATGGTAACAGCCACAGAGCAGCAGGAGCTTTATTCAGAGTGGTGGTGGTGGTGAACCAGCTTACACTTGTTTCTTACAGTTATGAGCAATGCAGATTGCAGGTGTTTGCACTGACATTTGCTTGATATGAAAATGTACTTCCAAGCAAATATGCACTATCAGGCATCCTTAGCAGTCACTCTCACCATTTTCTTTCACATTTAAACACATGGGTGCAGGGAAAGGAAACATAATTGAGCCATATTAGCAATCATTTTAAAAATGGCTTTAGATGATGAGGATGTTCTTTGACATTTTCTAGAAGAGCTCTCTCAGTAGCAGAAGCGAGCCGTGCCGTTCACAGCTGGCTCCTCGCTCTGCTCCTCTTCCCTTCTCCTCGCACACCTTCAGCTCAGCCCCACGGCAGAGATTCTTCACACCAGCCCAGCGAGCCAGAATTCTCTCTTTGTTTCCCAGCACAGAGCCTGTGGCTCTGCCACAGCCGCCGCCTCGTTCCCACACAGATGAGATCCAGGTCTCAAGTGACACCAAACAGCGAAGGGCTCCCGTCCCAATTCCGCGCAGCACTCTGCTTCAGACCTGCTGTCATGCTGAAAGCCAAAGAGGAAGTTAGCAGTTTATGACAAAATTTTACCGTTATTTCAAAGCACTAACAAGTTGTGAGTTTTCACCCAGTTTTACGTTACGTATCATCATTAAAATGCAGTAGTATTTAGTGTAGTGGTGTATTTTTTTAAGTATTAGCCCATGCAGCTTTACAGTGTGAGCAAAGCTGATTACACAACTACCTGTGTGAGCAGAATTTTAAGTACAATTCTTTGCAAAATGTTTCCCTTGGCAGTGTAACCCTAGATTTTTTCTTTACTGGAAGATACTACGGTCAAAATATTATTTTTTTTGTTCCTTGCTGTATTTAATGTGCCTTGCCATCTGTCTTGTCTTCCACATCTGCCTTGTATCCTAGCTCCTACTCCACTCATTTACTATCTGTCCTACTGGTCCCTTTTGCCCTTACTCCACATTTTCATTCTCTTCATGCTGCTTGCACGCTTTTGCTTATGTTCTAGCACTACTTCCTGCTCTTACTAAGAGGATCTCAAGTGTGTTTAAATCATTTTTGAACATGTCTCTCTTTTTCTCTGAAATTTGGCTTGTTTAGAAAACTATCTTTGCTGTCCTGTCGTTTACATTATTTTTCATAACTATGTTTAACATAGAGTACATTTTAAGGAATTGAATAGAAATCCGGTTTTTGATGTCATGGCAGGTGTCATTTTTAATTTGTACCTACAGAGACACACATCTCTAAACCTCTCCTTCACATAATCAGCATAAACAGATTTCCTCAGTTATTGCTTTTAAGATCTTTTTCCATAATGGAGTTGTAGCAGAATTTTTTCACAAAGAGTGAGAGCAGCACTTTTTCTATAAAGAGACCTTTATGAGACTGGGGGGAAGAGAAACTTTGGCTGGTACGTGATTCGGAGATCTCAGTGCTCCTTTCACAAGAATGGAAGATGATAACTGACGAAGAGACCTTTGAGGGACTCCAGAACTGTGTACACCTCTTATTTTATGTTAGTCTAATAAAAGGGTAGCTGCTTCTACACTCAGCTGCCGAGTTCAGTTGACAAGAACTACGTTTTCCAATAAATCATTTTCTAACCTCTTTTGATATCAATTCCCTTGTGTCAATGATAGGTTTCTGAAAAAGCAAAAGCAAAGAACTCTCCTGGGCAGTTTTTCAGTGGCAAGTACCAGACACAATGGATCCCAAGTGCTGCTGGCCACTTAAAAGTACCTGTAACTGTGTAGTATTCTCACAGCAACAAACCCGCCAGTACTTTGCTGGCTAAGAACATGACACGGTATTTGATGTACAAGCTGGAGCAGAGGAACCTGAGTGTGTGTTGCTCTTGTTCCCCCGTGTGTGGCCCTGGCAAGGTCACTCTGGGCCTATTTCCTGTCCTGCTCCCCATCTGCTTTGCGTGTAAGTTCTTCAGAGGGGAAAATGTGTCTTACCAAAGAGAGGCACTGGTACTATTTCAGGGCTGCATTCTCTTCCACAGTATTACTGAGTAATTCAGTGTTTTGTGTACAAGATATATTTTTTAGCAAATTGTACAAACTAAAAGTTAGAGTTCCACAGCCACCATTTTTTAATGCCTGGCTTCCTGGGCTCTTTGTTCCAGTGATGCCAAAGAGTGGCAATTACAGTGGCATTTGGGACACTTGTCACCAGTGCTAACATTTCACCATCTGTATTACCAATGATCACAGAACTCTGGCATGAGGGATTTACCTGGTGGTTTGTTTTATTTTTTTTTGTTTAATCTGACACAGTTTTTTCTCCTAAATTTGGAATGAGAAGTGAGATTTCCTTAATTTGTAATAGCATTTGCTTGGTTTGTATGCTTTCATCATGTCTCATACGTGGAAGTATCACCCAAGTTTATACAGAAAGACTTTTTATAAGGGCATGGAGTGCCAACACAAGAGGGAATGGCTTCAAACTAGCAGACAGAAGGTTTTGATTGGATACTAAGAAAACAATTATTCGCAGTGAGGTGATGAGGCCCTGGCACAGAATGCCCAGGGAAGCTGTGGCTGTCCCATCCCTGGAAGTGCCCAAGGTCAGGTTGGACGTAGGTCTGAGCAACCTGGGATAGTGGAAGCTGTCCCTTCCCATGGCAGAGGGTCGGAATCAGATGATCTTTAAGGTTCTTTCCAACCCAAACCATTCTGTGATTCTTTGATTCTCTAAGGATCATACATAGAGCCCCTGATCAGGTTAACTCAACCTTCTTCATCTACCTATATATAAAAGACCTCATCCAATATACCTATATATATTAGACCTCATCCAAGAGTATTGCTAGCCTTAGCATACCACAAACTATAAATAAAAATTATCTGTAATTGTCATTATTGCTAATTACTTTACTTGGTCTTGTAATGTCACTCATGCAGTCCATTCATGGCACATCCATTTAGTTGACCCAAACATGAGGCTGTTAAATGAATGACTTTCTAAAAAAGAGCCTATAAATAAAAGTATATGATGTTTTATATCTAGAACAACATAAACATGCTGTCATCTCATCAGTCAGCTCAGTATAAATATTCTTTTCATGTAAGGTTTAATGTTTGGCGGTGTGCTGCCTCCCTTCTTGACAAAGGAGTGCTTTTACATGCCTTACATGCCACATTCATTGCAAAGTAATGCACTATACAAAAATATATTATTTTAAAAAATTAAATATTTACATTCCTTTGAAGGTTTAATGCCAGATATCCCTAATGGCTGCGTTTTCTCATTTCTGCATTTTATAGTAATTGCTTCCCTCACCATGTACTCTTTGGTGATTTTCCAATTAATTGCCAACCCGTCTGACCACCTTTACTCTGTATTTTATTTCTGGCTTATAAAAGAAACTTAGCAGCTGTTAAGAACATCATGGTAATGTTTTTGACTGCTTATGAATCTGAAAATGCTAGGCAGACATTAATTAAGTCACATAATGGTATTTAACAGACACCACTATGATTGATGGGATTACTTGTGCACTGTATATGTGCAGGCAATTCAAAGCACACTTTCATAGGCTTTCACAAGCCTGGGGTTCACTGCTAAAGTCCACTCAGGGATTAACAGGAAATTTGACTCATAACATCAACAACAGTACAACACAGTACCCAAAACCTGTGGCAGAAAATAAATGGCAACCTGACAATTATTAAATGGTACAAAAAGCCACAAATATTCAATGGTACAAAAAGGTATGCACTGAGTCTTCATATGCTTTGTATGTACAGACTACTGTATAGAGGGTTTAGAGCTATTTTTCTCTTCAAAAACCAGGAATTAAGATAAGGAAGGGCGTCATGCTGCAATGCCTTCCTGAAGCAAATTTAAAAAAAAAAAAAATCACTGAAAAGAAGAGAAAATGTTACAAAGCTCAGTTGTATTGGCTCTGTTTGGGAGGGTTTCATTTGAGGCTCTAATCGCAGGAACAAGATTTGTCTGAATTGTTTGCATTTGCTTCTGAATATCTGGAAATTTGCTTGTTAAGTGTTCAGATGGAGGGAAAAAGCCTTCTCAGGTGCAGAAAGAAGTAATGCTGTGCAGCCGGTGGAAAGAAACATTCAAACAATTATACACCCTACTGCTCCAAGTCATATTAAAACAATCTATAAGCTAATTCAATGCTAACACAATGTCTCATAAATGGTAAACGGGCCGGATGAACACCCCGGCTGAGCAGGCTGGATGAACAACCTTCCAAGTCAAGAAACGCAGTATCATTGCGGTGTTCAACAAGGCTTTAACTGCCAGTTGCACTCCGTACCTGCTGCATTTAATCAGTGTTGCCAGCACAGATTTGTTCCCAGAGTGTGTGAAGGAGAACCAATAACCAGCAGGCAAGATCCTGAAGTCTGATCATCCTTTACTTTCCTTATTTCATTCCCATGTTTTGTCATGTAAGCTCGTCAGTAGAAGAAAATCAAAGAGATTAAAATAGAGGTTTAAGACAGTTCCAGGATGAGTTTAGCCCCTACTCCCTTCTCCCCAACTCTAAAAGCTCCTCCAACAATTTATGTCTGATTCTTCAAGGTGAATAAGGGTATTTTTGAACTTCCTAACTTTTTTTTGTTGTTTTTTACCTCTTTCCTGTGAGGCAAAATAGTTGGATCTAATAATCATAAGAACATTATCCACTTTTGGAATAAACACAGGAATTTTACTGCAATTCCCTCAAAGAACTGATGGGAAACTTAAATTTGAAGACGATGCTTAATGCCACCTTGCAGGCTCAGTAATGAGCACTTACAGATCTTCTGCTTGAAAATTCAGCTGGCTGCCTAGTTAGTCCCTGAGATAACTTTAAATTAATAAAACTTCCAAATACTTCTTTTCTTAATT
>WAAG01057712.1:84064-132832 GCA_013390105.1 Tichodroma muraria | reverse complement strand
TCCATCCATCCATCCATCCATCCATCCATCCATCCATCCATCCATCCATCCATCCGTCCTTCCATCCCTCCCTCCATCCCTCCCCTGCATGCGGGGATGCAGGAAGGGCTGAGTGCCCTTCCCAGGGCCGGGGTGCAGGCAGAGCCATGGGGAAGCAGGGGCTGCCCCTGGGCTTTGTGCCCTCCCAGAGGTTTTTGCCATCTGGACGGGAGAAGGGCACAAGTCTCTCCAGTTTTGGGGAGGCACAGGATGCCAGACCTTCCCAGAGTGAGCTGCCCGATGTGAACAGGGCTCTCCCCGCACATGTGTACTTGTCAGTTTGGGGCAGGCACAGTTTATCTTGTTTGGAGCCCTCGATGGATTCCAGTCTGGTGTGGTGGAACCCATTCCCTCCAGGGATGGGTTCCCTCTGCCCCATCGAACTTCCCTCTGCTCCAAACTCCCCCAGTGCATTCTCTCCACTTCCAGCCCACAGCCAGGGCTGCTCTTGGAAGGGGCAGTGGGCTTCTACAGCCAGAGGGATTTTCAGAGAGAGCACCTCTGAAATCTTTATTGATGAACAAAAGTACCTCAGGTTTGTCAAGTCCAGCATCACACGTCCAGGATAACAGTGGAGGGACATACCAAAACTGCAGGCACAGTTTGTGTGATTGGGAATGGGGCTGCGGCCCAGCCTCATCCCTAACAGGCCACAGCTGTGTAGGGCAGGTGAGCAGTGTTGAAGGTAAAGAGACCTGGAGTGCTGAGGGGTAGGGACCAACCACAGAGGGGTGGAGAGGCACACAGGTGTAAGGCGTGTGAGATGAAGGGTATAAAAGGTGGGATGGAAGAACAGCAAGGCAGTGATGCTTGGAGCTCTTCATGAGGTCAGTTGCATGCTCTCCTTCATAAAACCCTTGATTGTTTCCCTTATTAGACAGAGTGTGGCCCTTGCTGTGTGTTCTGTTCTTGTAGTGCTGCCTCTGGCAGGGAGTTAGGGCTGGAGTTTGGCTGCTCCTCGTCCTCTTTTCCTATTGTTTCTCAGGGTGTCTGTTTGAAAGGTGGCTGTTATGGGGTTCAAGGTTTGAGGCGCAGGTAGAGGAGGGAAGACCCATTTCCCCAAAGCTCTTGTGACATGGCCACGTTCGAACAAAGAAAACAAGGGTTTGCCCCATCTCCATCATGTGCAGAGACAGGGGGTGGTTGTGCAGGGCTGGGACACTGACAATGGGAATTCATTTGCTTGCTGGGGCTGTGTTTTGCTCTTAGTTTGATTTATATGTGATTCCCTTTATTTGCTGCTTTTTGCTTTTCGTCATCGTGGTTGTTGTTTTCCTTTGCTGCCCTGAGGTTCAGGCGTCAGTCCAAGACTTCGTCAGGGATGGAAAGAGGAACTGTCTGCTGCTAACTTCAAAAATGCCAGTAATGAGCAAAATCTGTTGTTTAGCCCTGAGGTTTCTGAGCCCTCTCCTGGTCCCTGTTCTGAGTGCAGGGGTGGAAGGCAGCTCCGTGTTGCCCCAAAGAGTGGCTTTGTGTCACTCGTGGTGCTGGGCTCTGGCTGCATCTCCTCTCTGTCCTTCCGTGGTGTTCCCCTCCTGGCTGCTCCGCAGTTTCCTTGGAGTGCCAGGATCAGAGCAGCACCTGGGCAAGCAAGGGAGGTCCTTGGGCTACTGAGCGTGGTGGGATCCAAAAGGGGGATCTCCCACACTGGGCACGAGTCTTCCAGGAGAGCTTTCCTAAGGTTAAGAGGACTTTGCCTGCTGGTGAATTTCCTTGGCTGCCTGCAGAAGCAGGATTAATTCTGAAATTTCACTGTTAACTGAATAGATTAGGTTTAGGTTCCTTTCTGAGCTGCTGTGGGCTTAGGGATGGGAGCTGGAGAATGTTGGGGTTTATGTGCAGGGGACTGTTTTCATAACTTTGCCTTTGTGTCCCTCGGGGCTGCCTCATGAATGTGGAAAAAGCCCCTCTGTAAAGCAGACTTATAAACCTCCAAATCCCCCCAAGGTCTTTGGCACAGTCTGTTGATTTTTATTTGTGGTTTCATGCTGATTTGGCTTGTTGCTTTTAATCCAGCACATTTTAGTTCAGGTTAGTGTTTGTTGGAGGTTTTGGAGATAGATGGGCTTTTTTTGTTTGTTTGCAGGGTTTTTTTGGTTCTGTTTTGTTTTTTTAAAGGAGTTGGCCCAGGAGGATTTTAACCTGTGTTACACTGTGGACTTGCAAGTCCAGCTTGCATTGTTAACAGAAGTTGATTCAAACTCTGTCAGATTTCAGCTTTATGGAGGAGCTGGAGATGAGTCGAATGCTGCTCTGAAATGGGCTGAGAGACCCCCAGAGCCCACCCAGCGTTGGGCAGGGGTGCTGAGTTTGGATCCAGCTCGCAGGGCTCCAGCTCTGAGGGCAGTGGGAGACTGTGCTGCTGCTGTCACAGAAAGGTCCCTGAAATCCACTGCTTTGGGGTCAGAGAGCGCTTCCAAAAGGGGATTTTCGAGGGCAAACAGCTGGACATGGGAATCAGCGTGGCTGGGAGAGGAGCTCTGAAATGCTCTGGGTGTTGGGAGTTATTCCTGATGGTCCCAGCTCTGCTCCTGGGCAGGGCACGCAGCAGCTGCCACTGTCAGGGGGTGGAGGGTGGGTGCTGCACCAAGAAAAGGAGCAGTTATTGTTCTGTACAGAGGCAAAACAAACCCAGATCAGTGGCACCGAGAGTGCCAGCACAATGCTGAAGGATTTAATTTTGTGGATTATTAAATACCCTCTGGAAAGGAAAATATTAATTGGATTGCAGGCTTGTGAGTGAACAGCAGAGATGTAGAAGCAGCTGTGGCTTAGGAAAATAATTTTATCTTACAGGGGGCTTTAAGGAGCTCCAGGGGGGCGAGGTTTGCCCTCCTGCAGGAGCTGGGGTGAAGATTCCTGCTCTTGCAGGGAGCAGTGAGGAGACAATGCAGGAGAAAGTCTCGTGTGATGGAAGGGCAGAGGAGGAGCCGTGTGTGAGGTCAGTGCTTGTGGAAACCAGGCCAGTCTAACCCTGCCTGGAAAGAAAATCTGTGCTCAGCTTGGTGTCTGAGGGTTCTGTGTGGAGGGAGCAGATCTCCTGGGATGCTCTCAGGCTGCAGAGGGGATTCCTTACCCCACAACCAGCATGGGGTGGATTTCCTGGAAGTGTCCTGGGCTCTGCTGTAGGAAAAGGCAATTTCTGAGCCCTCTGGGGGAAAGGCTGACCCAGGAAATCTGCTGCTGCAGCCAGCACTGCTGCCTGGTGCTGGAATTCTTCTGCTCCGAGGAAAAGAAAGTGAAGCCTGGGAAGAGAGACAGACAAATAAATGTGGGGAAGCAGCATCATCTCGTTAGTGCCGTGTCAAGGGCAGCATAAAGGTGACACAGGAGAAGTAATTTTGCTGTCAAAATTATTTAGAGATGTCATTAAACTGCTTAGGGCTGTCTCTGGTGCTTCAGGGCACAGACACCTGGTTTTAATTTGCGCTGCTCTGTGGCCAGACTCGCTGGCCTCCTCAAAGGGAGCGCTGCTGGTCCGGGGCCTGGTGGCAAAACCCTTCCGTGAACTGGGAGCTGAGAGGCAAAGGGTGACCAAGAGCAGGATGAACTCCCCCAGAAACTTCATTAATTTCGAGCTATCAACCCCTTCAGGCCTGCAGGGATGATGAAGTTTTCAGAGTGCTTGTCCTCTGAAGTTATGGGAGAGCAGAGAGCAGTTTCCTACTGCAAACCTGCTGGAGGTGTCCGGGGCCAGCCTGGGCACGGGCTCGGAGCAGCCTGGCGTGGTGGAAGGTGGCCCTGCCATGGCAGGGGGTGCAATTTAAGGTTCCTTCCAAGCCAGACCGGTTTGGGATTTTGTCATTTGCCCTGAACTTTGGAAAATAAATCCCCTCCGCTTTTATTTAATTTTTGCTTGGCCAAAATATTACGCTTACAAGATGACTTTGTTTGCTCTCTATATTTTTCTACCTCATTTGTTTGCTTTTGGGGGGGTTTGGTTGTTTGTTTTTCCTTCCCCCCTCCCTCCCTGTGCATTGTCCTGCCCTGTTTCTCTTCTGCTCTTTTATCTGGAAAATGTTTTGCTGCTCAGGAGTCCTTGTTTGGCATCTTCCCTCCCTTCTCCCCTCTACTGAAATGCATCATCTTCACTTCCCCAGCTGGACAATTCACCATTCTCACCGTTTCAGGGCTGCTTTTTCCTGTTAGGACACGCTCACTCCCTCACTCCTGGCAGATGTCACTGGAGAACTCATTACAGGGCCCTGTGTCCCAAAATCGTGTGTTCCAGCTGAGGGCACGGAAGGGCTCTCCTGAAGAATTGAGTGCTGCAGGAATCAGGTGCACTTTGGAAATAAAGCAGAGCAGCTCTGCTGTGCTCTCAGCCTGCTCGGCAGTGGAGGTGTCTCTGTCCACACCCCCTGCTCTGCCAGAGCACTGCATTTCCTTCCTGTTGTTTTTGGCTCTTATTTCAGCCAAACCAGTGAGGACAGGGAGGAAATTACACGTTCCCCTGGGTCAGAAATACAATCTGATAAGGAGTTTTCTTGTAACAGTGTCTGAGGATGAGGAGGGATGAATGGAGGGAATTCCCAAGCACTGAAAGGTTCTTGCTCATTTATTTTGTCTCCAGACCATGGGAGAGTTGTACCTTTTACTTTATTTAGCACGTGGATACACAGCCACAGGATCTGGGGAGGCCATCAAGCCCAAATTTGCCCTGTTTTTTGATTAGCTGCACAGCAATACTGCTGCACATCAAATCCCTCATTTTCAGATGTCAAGAAAGCTTCAGTCCCTGTGCAGAGCAGGTTCTTTAATCTTCGACATCTCCAGCTGGGAGGAAACTCAAAGGAGCATTCACCAAGCAGCCAGGTCAGTGGAGGCAGTGTCACCTTGGGGTGCCATCCACAGGTGCCAGCCAGGGCTGAGAATGGGAATTTCAGAGGACTGGGAAGCGGGAAAGCTTGAGGGCTTGTGGTGATGGAAGAGCCACGGGGCAGAAAATACAGAACCTGGAATATTTCAGGTGACACAACTGCAGCAAAGTTGTGTTTGCTTGGAGCTGGTGCCCAGTTCAGTGCTGGGGTTGATTTCAGCAGCAGCTCTGGGATTTTAAAGGACTTCAGCTCACTTGGGCCTCCAAATCCCCACAGCTCCTGGGCAGGAAGCTTTGCCTGTTGCCTTTGGAGAGCCAGAGTTCCCTGCCTGGGGCTCGTGTTCATCAGAGCTCTGGGGCTGTGCTCACTCACCTGGGAGTGGGTCCCACCCCAGGGGCAGCTCCTGCTCGGCCTCTCCCTGCCCATCTCTGCCCATCAAATCTCCAAAGCTCCCCTGGAACCCCATCCCTGCCTTTTATCCCGAGATGGATGTGGAAGGTGCCACTGGCTGTGGGAGCTGCTTTTGCTGGGTTGCCAGGGCAACCAGAGATGGCCCCTGAAGACAGGAAAGGGCAAACATTCCTTTCTGCTACAGTCTGGAGCATCAGTGATTGAATGAGATTAGATGGAATTAGATAATCCTGAAATTCACAGTGATTTGACGCCAGACCTTTATTAAATAAGTAAAAGTACCAGCCCTTATAATAAAAATGAATTCTTTTAGATCAATAACTTTCCCCCCTGCTCGTCACAGCTGTGATTCTTGAGATCTCTTTTTCTGTGGCACAGGGTGAACCACACAAACCTGCCTTTTTTTAATTTTATTTTTTTTCCTCTCCCAGAGGGGACAATAATATCAATACCTCTTATATTTCCCCCTTGTGATTCACTCACTTAACCCTAAAGGTCCCTTGCAGAGGAAGGCACTGCAAGGTTCCTCAGGGATGATTCAGTGCACTGGAATTTACAACTCTGGGGTTACTTAAACATTGCCCACCATCACTCTTAGGTATTATAAAGGAAGAAAATGAAAATAGATGAAAATATGCCATGAATGGCTGGGTAGTTTTTTGTTCCTTGTGTGCTCAAACTCTTGGGACCTCATCCATGCCTGGCTGTTCGTGCTCAGCTGCAGAGGGACTGATAACATCGTGTTCACATCTCCAGTAAATGTGGGTTAAAACGTGAGTGCAGGCTGGACTTTGATCACAATCAGCCGAGATTTCCATCAGTCCAGCTCGGCTGGCTTCTTTTTCATCCTCAGACTGGCAGGGCTCGCATCAGAATCCGGTGTGCACCACAGGGCACCCAGCAGAGCATGGAAAATTTGGGGTGTTCTGGCCCTCAAGCACTCCTGGTTTCTATCAGGCTGTGTTGGCCCTTCCAGAGCAGAGGGCTGATTTATTCAGAGAGATATTTTTTTTTTTTTTTGTGGTGCAGCTGCAGACACCCCTGCTGAGGGTGTTGCAGGCACAGTGGACAGTTCATGGTCTCACAGCAGAGCCTGGCTGCTCCTCTGCAGAATGCTTTTAATTCTGAATTAAAATCTAATTCATTTTCTAATCCCAGCATTAGCAGTGTGATTTCTTAAAACATCTTTGGCTTGAAATTCATGAGCTGCTCGTGCAGGTCTGGATCTGGACTTGTTTGTATCAGCAATGTGGATCTGGATTTTTTTTTTTTTGAAGTCTCACCTTGCTGTGATGGATTTCTCAGGAATATGTTCAGTTAAGAGTAATCCTGTGAGGCTGGGGAGCATTTCTGTCCCCTGGCGTGTGTGGAGGGCAAAAATCATCCTTGCTTTGGGAGGATTTAGTTCTGCCTTTGATGTGTCTGCTGTTGTCTTTAAATCACTGTAGGACCTGCAGAAAAAGTGTGTTTAAAGGATATTTGAAATTATGTGCTCTAAGTTGCTGTGTTTTCCTTTAGCTGAAAAACTTCCATCCTGAGAATCATTCTGGTGTTGTGGTGGGACTCCTCCAACCCCCTACACTGCTTTTCATGGCAAGCTCTGGAAACAGGAGTGAAAACTCATTTTTTTTACCCCCCATATCATAAGGAAATACTGACATATGGAGCAAAGGGAGAGAGAGGGAGGGACAGAGGAGGCTGATAAATGGGTGAGTAGTGGGTGTTGAGAGCAAATTGATCTGCACTGGGAGTAACCCCACCCTCACCAGCAGGAGAACAGGATGAGTTGCTCATTTTTAGGCTCCTGGAGTCCTGGAATGGTTTGGGTTGGAAGGGACCTCAAAGCCCTTAAATCTCATTCCAACCCCTGGGCAGGGACCCCTTCCCCAGCCCAGGCTGTTGGGAGGATTCAGGCGGGCAGAATTCTCCTTGCAGGGCTCTGATTCCCCTTCAGAAAGTTGTGTGGTGTCAGAGCAAATACCTTGCAGAAATCCAGGCACATTACGCCGTCACTATTGTCTCAGTGAAAAGAGATATATTGGTTTAACATCTTTTCCATTAACAAGCTTTAATTTGCATAAATTATATCACCCTCTGTTAATTTATTATTACTTGTTCGGTTTCCTCTGTTTCATTATTTCTCCTGGGGGTTATAAAATTACTTGGATTATTCTGCTTAAGCTTTTTAAAATACAGTCACAGTGCTGTGTTTTCCCATTTACCTTGTATTTCCTCATTGTTCTGAGGCTCATTAAAAATCTGAGTGAAGTGTCTCAAGAACTTCCCCGGATAAGGATTCTGAAAGTCTTTGAGAGCAACTTACCCAAATTTGCTGATTTTAACCCGTATCATTTTGGAAGTTTCTGTTTGGACACCTCTTAATTCACTACTGGGATGAAAACTATTTCATGTCCATTCTGCGTCAGAGCTGGCTTTTTCTCCCAGTGCAGAAACAAAATATTTATGGAATATTTTAATTTTTTTCCTTATTTCTGATGGTTTTGTCACCGCCATCTAACAACGGGCTGAAGCCACTGTGACCTCCTGTCCCCAACGAGCCAGGCTGGAGCCCTCCAGTGAATGAAGGCGTGATTAAAATCACACATGCGATTACTGGAGATTAAAATCTTCCTGATGGGTGGGGGAGGACGGGCCTTCCCCTCAAGGCCCTTCAGGGGCCCTCCCCCGAGGCTGTGCTGCAGCGTCCCGAAGTCCATCTCTCCTTGGGATCTGCTTTGTGTCCCCAGTGGGATTCCTGCCGTTCCCCCTGTCGGGAGCCGCTCTGGCGGGGAGGCTGGAGCTGTGCTGGGCTCTGCCAGGGGATGGTGCTGGAAGGACGGGCCGTGCTCCAAACACGGGCCCGTGGGAGAGCTGAGCCTTGCCCCCCTCGCTGCTGCTCCAGCTCTCCCTCCTGTCTGTCGCTCTGGTTCTTCCCTGCTCCCCCACTCGAGGGGGGGAATTCGAGGTGGCTCTGAGTCGTGCCAAGCTGTGATCCCAGCGTGTCCTGTCAGGGCTGCAGCTCCTGGAGCATCCTCAGCCTCCCCTGGAGTTTGCTCTGAGGTGTCAGTGCTGCGCTCAGGAGGGTGGGGATGTGGGACATCTGAACCCCCCTTTCCATCGGGAAATGCCCTCCTCCCTCCCACCCCCAGCTCTCTGCCCGAGGAGCCTCCCCAGCGTGGCTGGCACCGGGGGCTGGGCGTGTGAGCCAGCCTGGCACGGAGCAGCTCGCTGTCCCCGAGCTGTGGGAGCTGCCATACGCTGAGGGAAGTGCAGGGGAGAGAGAGAACCTTCCCTCCGAGCCTCCCTGAAGGTTCTGGATTCCCTCCGAGCCTCCCTGAAGGTTCTGGCAGTGAGGAGAGAGAACCTTCCTTCTCTTCCCAGTCTCCCTGCGTGTTCTGGATTCCCCCCGGGGAGGTGGGTGCAGCTCTCCTGATCCCCTGCCCTTTTCCCTGTCCCAGCTGCCCTCCTGGGCTGGGTAAATATCCCGGGAAGCCACCGGGGTCAGCCAGCAAAGAGTGACCTCCCAAGGGGCCGAATTTCCTTCCACCTAAATTCCGCCTCGGCGGTCTTTGTGAAAGAATCCGCAGTTATTATTCGTTTAACTTGTGGTTTTAAATACTGCTCTTGTCTTTTGTTTACCTTCCCGACTTTAAATGTGATTTCAGAGGGGATTTTTCTGGAGTTCCAGCTGGCACCCAGTGTCCAAACAAAGCCAGGCCTCTGCCTGTTGTGTGCCTGGTGTTGCTTTACCCTTCCTGTGTTTGGGAAGGGCTCACCTGCCTCAGCTCCGTGCACAGGGAGATCCAGCTGAGCCTCTGGAAAGGTCTGCAGGGATTTGTCCATCTGATCCCTGTTTATTTTAATGGGGCATTTACTTCTCAGGAGCTGTCTCTCAGACCTGATCTCCTGTCTCCAGAACTAATGGATGTAAGAGTTTGACTGCAATTTGGTTTAACCCTTATTTTGGCTGTTTCTCCATTGGAATTTGGGTTTGTGCTGGGTTTTGCCTGTGCAGAGATTACCCTGTGGAGTTCAGGGGTTGTTGTGCTGTGCTCTGACATTTATATTCTACTTCTGCTTTAAGCTGGAGTGAGGGAAATCCAGAGAAGGATTCCTGGGGCAGGATCTGTCCATGGCAGGGCTCTCCTGAGCTGAGCACAGGAATTCCTGGAGCAGGATTCCTCCTTGACCTTCCAAGCAGGTGTCACCTTGGGACTGGGTGTCTGCAGGGCAGAACCAAAGCTGTGGGCTGGAAGTGGTGACTCCCGCAGGAGGAAGATGTGTTGGAAAACACACCCAGGGTGGGATTTCACTTTCCCTTTCCCAGCCTCCTCCCTTGCAGGTGCTCCCGGGGTGACCCAGAGCTGCTTAGCAGAGCTCAAGAGGATCAGGAGGCCTCTGAGGAGTCTGTGTCTGCTGCAGCTGCAGGGGGGGATTAGGATTGGCAGGGTGTAATTGGGAGAGCTTGTGTTTGGCCGGGCCTTTTTGTTTTAATGGGCCCGGAAGATCAGCAAGTAAACAATAAACCGGGACTCCGTGTGCTGGCAGGAGTTGGAGGGGAGGAGTGCCACCTGTGGTCTCAGAGCTCCCCTCCTCGGGAGGCTCAGCACAGGTGCATTTTACCTGCATTTAGCCAGGCAGAACTCCCATCCGAGCCTGCTCGGCGTCCTGCCAGCACCGGGGAGCCCCAGCCGGGGATTTACAGGAGGAACCCCGAGTGTTGCCCCAGGAAACTCTGGGGTTTTAGCTGGGCTTCTGCAGACGGGCTGTGTTTGAAAGCAGGGCATGGCAGCTGCAGAGCGGCCATCAGCAAAATCCAGTTCTGCAGCAAGTTTTGTTTTAAACGTGCAAGGAAACCTCCGAGAGTCACAGACAGCTGCGGGCACGCTGTGTTAATGTGGGCTCGTGTCCCACAGACTGAGGGTGGGGGCTCTGGGTGGAAGGAGCTGCTGGAGTTCCTTCGGGAGCAGCTGTGCTCAGCTGTGTCGCTGCTGGGAGGCTCTGTCCATGGTGGCAGTGCTGCTGGGAGCCACCTCAGACCCCCTGGCCCAGCTCTGCTTCCCACCCTGGGGAATTCCTCAGTGCCTGAGGGGGGAAACAACATTTCCACCTCTAAAACTTCCTCTCTGTTTTACTCCAATTAACTTTGGTTCTGGTTTTCACTCCCGTGTGAGATTAGGGTTTTTTTTTTCACCTTCTCAGAAAACTTCCCTCTGGCATTGCTTCTTTTTCTTTCTTCCCTTCTGGCTTCTTGTTTTTCATTCTTTTGATGAATTATTTACCTCTCTTATATTATTTTTTTGTATTCTCTTTGTGTTTCCCTTCAAAACACACAACTCCCAACATCCCCTCATCCTCCTATGCTCGTTGGGAGGCCACTGTATTTATTGGTCATTCATTTCCCAGTTTTATTTATAAATACAAATGTTGTCAATCGGGTGGAGTCACCTGGTGGTGCTCCCAGCGTGCTGAGCCAGCTGGGTGTGTGTTCCTGGTGGTTTTTGGAGTACAGAGGTTTATTTCGCAGCCGGTCGTGTGTTCCTGGTGTTTCTGGGAGTCCAGGGGTTAATCCTTTGGGTTTCTTGGTGCTCACAGTGTCAGGGATCTGCGGCTCTGGTGCTGGGAGTGACCCCAGTGCTGGCAGAACACACCTGAGAGCAGGCAGGGTTGTGCTGGGGCCAGGATGGGTCCCCCCAGGTGTGCCCCGTGTCCCCAGGGCTCCCAGAGCTGTCCCCCCAGGTGTCCCCGGGGCTCCCAGAGCTGTCCCCCCAGGTGTGCCCCGTGTCCCCAGGGCTCCCAGAGCTGTCCCCCCAGGTGTGCCCCGTGTCCCCAGGGCTCCCAGAGCTGTCCCCCCAGGTGTGCCCGGTGTCCCCGCGGGAGGATGCCCCGGCCAGGCGGGGCTGGGCTCGGGCTCGGAGGAGCCAGGCAGAGCGGCTGTTCGCAATCGGCTCCGTTTTTATTGGATTTGAGTCGGGCTTCATGGGCCGAACCCGGCCTGGGGCCTGGGGCCGGGAGTGACTGCAGAAAATTGACTTTCTCTTCTGCGGCCGCCCTCAATCAGATCCACCTGAGAAACCTCCCTGGCGCTGCCTCTCCGAGGCCCCTGTCCCTCGCAGGCTCAGCCGGGAGGAATTGAATTAAACAAAATTAAACGTGCCCTCCTCAGCCCTCGGGCTGTTAACCCCATCCACGCACAGGCAAACCAGAGTAACTCGGCTCTGACCCTGCTCCAGCCCTGCATTCCCACACCTGGGAGTGACCTCCAGAACTTGCTCCAGGCTCTGTCTCCCGAGTGCCTCCCCCTTAGTGGGGCTGAGACAAGTGTGGAGCTGCTGCTGTGGCTCTGCCTCCCCGGGATGCCGGGGCACAGCAATCCTGCAGCTCCTGCTCACAAATCACATCAGGGCACCTCATTCCAGCTGCTTTCCTGGAAGCCTCCCTGACTCCTCCTCCTCTTCCCTCCAAATTAAGGGAATCAAGAG
The DNA here is from genome assembly GCA_013390105.1 of Tichodroma muraria. NCBI lineage: Eukaryota > Metazoa > Chordata > Aves > Passeriformes > Sittidae > Tichodroma > Tichodroma muraria. The sequence continues at coordinate 121,080 of WAAG01057712.1, read as the reverse complement.
GAAGGAAGGGCCTTGCAGGGTGTCCTAAAGGTTGTGATGAGCAGGGGATGTGGCCACTCCAGCTCTGCCCCTCTGTCCCCAGCTCCTTCACCTGCATTTGCTTGGCCTCGTGACTGCCTGATCCCAGGACTGAATCTCCTTTAAAACAATTTATTCCCATTATTCTGTGGAATGCCTTGGTCTGGTAGCAGCATTCGCTTCCAGCAGCCACCTCTCTCTGTAGTCAGGGTAAAAATAAAAACCCCAAACCCTCCATTTGTGCTTGGAGCCCTTTGCCATCCATCAGCCAGGGGTCACAGGAACTGCAGCTCGTGTGCTCAGGTCTCGAAACCTGCAGGAAATCAGTCTTTGTTACACGTGAAATAAAGCAGTCTATGGGGAAAATAACCATAAATGTTCATTATTTGTACAGGAAAATCAATTTGTAGGCCAATTGACCAAATAAAGTAATACAATTTGCTGGGAAATCCCCCAGGTGTGGCAGGCAAATCGCAGAGCAGGGATGGAGGCTGAGGTTTGCATGGGCAGTGGGGGGTGGGAGGGACACAAGGCTGAGAAAGGGAGTAAAACTGCAGAAAAGGGTACAGCCCATCGGGGGAGAGGTACCAGGGAAAGGGGAGAGGGGGAAATGGCCTTTTTTTGGTGGTTTTGCGTCGTTCTGTGTGTGATACCAAGGAAGGAGCGGGGGTGGCAGGCAGGGGGACAGGGACAGCCCTGAGAGCTGCTCTCCTGTTTTCCTGCTGCTCCAGAGGTGCAGCAGTGAGGTGTGGGAAGAGAAGGGGAAATGTCTGAAAGCATCCATGCCCTTTGCTCCTTGTCTCTTCACCTGAGAGGTGGAGCAGGCAAGGAAAGAAAAAAGGGAAAAATCTGTAAGTTTTGCCTTTGTTTAGGAGACAGCAACAGCGTTCCACTCTCAGACTGGTGTAAGTTGACTTTTGCTCCATCACAACTGACTTACATTGCCTGAGGACCTGGCTTCACATCTCTGCTTCCTTCTTTGCAACCTGGGGCTGAAAGGGACAGAGTCATTTGATGTGGAAACAGACACAGAAAACAAAGAGCAGGACACTTTTCAGCCTTCTTCCAAAGAGGTTTTCAAAACAGGTAGCTCCAAAGGCTTGATAGATTTTCTATCTTAGACCTACCTCCCTTCAAAGCCTGGAAATTCCAATTGGTTTTTCCCAGAAAAGCATGGCTCTCGCTCTATTAACAAATTATCCTTTGGGCTTTATAAGTCACTGAGAGATTCTAAATGGGAAATGTTCCCTTCTGTTCCAGATCTTGTTCACCTGTTTCTTTAGGGGCTTCACAAAAGCACGTTGTTAATATTGATGGGAAGAGCTGCAGCTTCCCTTCTGGGCAACTTCTTTTGGGTTAAAACTTCCATGTTTTCTTCAGTTATAGCAGGAGACAGTTTCTCTGCCTCCACGTGACATCTTCTGCCCCAGAGAGCTTCCAGCATAACCCCATGAACAGGATGAGGGACAGGGCCAAGGCAGGGAACGTGCTGGTGATGGCTTTTGTAGCAGGAGCCTGAGCAGGAGGGGTCGAGGGAGTTGCTTGGGATTACTCAGGGAAGTTGTGGTCAAGAGTGATTTTCTTCTCTGGTGCACTTAAAGATAAAATACCCCAGCCACGAGCTGGGCTCTCTGTGCTGGAGCTGAGAGCTGCTCTCTGCAGCAGCTGCTGGCAACCCAGGCCACCACTGAGGAGTGGCTCTGTGCAGCTGCTGGGGTCAGCTGTCCCCAAGGTCTGTTGTCCCCTGGCTCCAGCTGTGGGACCTGTCTGGCATTTCTCTCCTTTCTTTCTCCCTGAGTCACTGCCAGATCCTGTAAAGCCCTTCCATGGGACTCATGAAGGATGTGGCAGTCCCCAAAACCTGGGGGAGTTTTCCTGGTCTGTCTTGCCTTCATTTTCTGCCTGACCACTGGGCTCTTGTGTCAGCGTCCCTCCCCTGCAGAGAGCCTGACTGGCTTTCCCAGGCCTTCTGCCTTTTGCCAGGTTTGTTTGGAAAGCTGAAATTGGGGTTTTTTAGAGAAGTTGTTACTGTTTAATAATTGCTGGCTGTTCCCTCCTGCTCCCTCTTGCTTTGGGCCATCCCTCCCGTGCTGGAGCAGTTCCAGTGTGACACTGGTGTCCCTGGGAGGGGATGGTGAGGGATAAACCTGTGAGTGGCCAGGTGGCAGGGCTGGGCATGGCTGGGGAGGGGGTGTCCTGGGAACTGTTTTATTCCTGTACTCATTGCTAAACGCTGGCCAGGAGGTGGGATGAGAGCTGGCCACCTCCTCCTGCCCGTGACCTCTGCTTGGGTGCAGATTCTGGTGAGCCCAGGGCTGGATTTGCTACTGGAACAGTGGGGCTGGGAGCACGTTGGGCTAATGAAGGCCCAGGGGACAGGGCAGGATTATCCAGGAAGGCAACCTGACCCTCTCCGAGGTGTTTACACTAATCACAGCTGAAGGTAAATGCAAACTCTGCCCGTTATTCTGCAGGGGGATGGGTGGTCCCCACTGCTGTGTAATGTCCCTAATTAAAGCCATTCCACCAGGTTTAATCTTTGGAAAAGCAAAAGCAAAATATCCCAGTTTTTCTGAACCTCCCCCTTTCCTTTTCCCTATCTTTATTATCAATAAAAGGAGAGAAAATGCTGTCTGGGCTTGAGGATTTCCTTCACATATGGAAGAGATTTAGAATTCTCCTGCTCCCAGCTCTGGCAGCTCACAAACCTCCCCCCAGCATTCCCTGTCTGCTCCCTGTGTTTCCCAGCACGGGCTGGTTTTTTCTGCAGGTTTTTTATCCGATAGTAATTATTTTTGAGGGTTGAATCACAGGCACGTGAATAATCTTGCAAACAGCTTTGATATTTTTACGTGGGAGCAAATTCTTGGGGCATTTGCATTCGTGTGCCTTTTTTGCGGCTTTTTTGTGGACCTTGGCTGCCCAGTGTCCCCAGGGACTGCACCTGCTCCTCTGCTGGGGTCAGTTCCCACCAGGACCAGCTGTCCAGGGTTTCACTGGCCTGCCAAAACCTTCCCTTTCATCTGCATTTTTTTTTTTTATGTTCTGTGCAGCTCTTTTGGCCTGGCAGGGCTCCGGGCCTTTCCGTGGCTGGGATCAATTAACGCCCGCCAGGGACTGTCCCGGCGAGGGCTCTTCCCGTCCCTGGGTGTCACACCAGGGGTTCGGCTGCTCCCGGGGCAGGGAACCCCTCCCCTCCCCGTCTCCCCCAAGCCCTGAGCTCTCCCAGCCGGGCTCTTGTGCAACTCCCTGGATTTTGGGATTCTTGGCTGGGAGGACGCAGCTCCAGGAGGGGATGGGTGGGTCGGGGGAGGAGGATTTGGTTTTGGAACTCCACTGACCCTGCTCAGCCACACAGAGCAGAATTTCCTCCCTCTCTCCAGAAGGGAAGAAATCCTCCCAGCATTTCCCATCTTTCTGATGCTCCTTTCCTCCCATGACAGAAAGATCAGCCTTCCAGACTTCTCCCCTCCCTGAACCTGCTGCTGTTCCCAAGTTCTTGGTTTATTTTGGTTTGTTTTTTTAATTGCAGCTGCCTCTCTGGACTTGGGTAACTTTAAATAACGTGCTGGTACCCATCTGATTCCTCCCAGGGAAAGGAAATATTCCTGGCTGTGAATTATTTTTTTAAAAACAAAATCACCTCCAACACTGACAATACTTTTGAGAGGCAATGAAAGCAATTAATGGTGTCAAAAGACCCTGGAAGGGTGGGGTGGAGGGGCAATGGGGTTATTGACTCCAGCTCCAGCTGTGCTTCATTAGCTGCAACCAGAACCCACAAAATGAATCTTTCACGATGTCTGAAGGGAGGGAGCCCTCGAACACGAGGCTGTTCTGCAGTGCCCTCAACGCTGAGCCCTCCCAGAGGCTTCGGAGGACTGTGGAGAGGTTTGTTATGTTAATTCATGAGAGGAAAAGGGATGTTCTGCTCCCCATCCAGGGCTGGGGGAATCCTCGTGTTGGGAGAGGAGGATACAACCTCCAGGAGGTTCCCTGAGCTGAATCAGAGAGGGAAACACCTCTGGCTCCTCTCAGGCGTTGAGGAGGTCGTTGGAGGGTTCCTGGGCCATAATTCTGCATCAGCCCCTGCCCGGCCTGGCTGTTCCCCCCAGGTGTGTCTGGAGAGCAGCTCCTCCCTGGGATGTGCTGGGTGTGTTCTGGAGAGGTTTTTGTGTCTGCAGCTTGCACCAGAGCCCTTCCAAGCCAATGGCAAGACAATGGATTGTGGAGCAGGTTCTGGGCCAGGCTTCTGGCTACCTTTGTGCTTAATTTGAAAGTGATGTGTGTGGATTCCTCTAAACAGATTAGAGAAGTGCAATTGATTCCAAACTGGCTGTAGATGAATATAAAAGGCAAAATTGATTGGCTCAGTCTATTTTAATTTTCTGGGGACAGAGGGATGTAGTAAACAAATAAGTAAAACACACCCCAAACGTGAGGGTAAAAATACAAAGTAAACAGGACTTTTGTTAGGGCTGAAATTGTGGGCTTCACAAGGAATGGCCCCGGCTCTTCTCCCCTTTTGGCTGACTTTGCTCCTGAGGTGGCTTTGGGCGGAGGCTGCACTTGGGGCACATTCCCTGTGTGCACAGAGAGGGGCAGGACTGGAGAAGCACCTTGAACACAGCATTTGAGGGCCAGAGATGCCCAGTTCATTGAGTGTGTGGTTTCCCCCGCGTTTTCCCAGTTTCAGGCCATTTCTGGCCCACTGCTCCCCTCTCCCCTGGGTGCCCGCTGCTCACAGACTGTTCTTGGCTGGGGAAAAGCCCCCGTGGCTCCTCGGGGTGATGCCTTCCAGATGGGCTTAGCTCGTTATCACAGCGATTAGGGCTGCCCTTAACGACCACAAATGGAATTTATTGACAGAGGTAAACAAGTTTTTGTTCGGTATTTGTGGAAAGTTCTTAATTTGTTTAATTAAAAAAACATGGGCTCTTCTATCAGCATCCCTCCCCTGCAGAGAGCCTGACCAGCTTTCCCAGGACTTCTGCCTTTTGCCAGGTTTATTTGGAAAGTTGGAATCTGTTTTTTTCAGAGAAGCTGTTACTATTTAGGGGTTCCTGTGTGTTTACTGGCCCTGTACACACCTTTCTCCCTGTCCAGAGGATGGGCACAGAGCTGTGGCCTCCCTTTCCCTTGCTGGGCTTCCTGTCCCAATTCCATGATTTTCTTGGCTAAACGTAGGGATTCTGTGGGGCAGTGGCACGGCAGGCTCCCTGGTTTCCAGGGTGTTTCCCTGCTGCTGGCTGGCACAGACAGGTGTCCCTTTACAGCCCTGGATCACCTGGATCAGGACTTCCCCCGGGCTGCTGGCAAAGCTTTAATTGAGTGGTGAAATATTTGGTGGGAAATAGTCTGGAGACAGAGACTGGTGCCTGATCCTGCTGCCACCTTCCTTTCCTCTTGGTGTGGAGGAGCTGCAGGCTGGGGATGAAGGGCTGGGAGAGGCTGGAAGTGCATGGCTTGCTCAGAACTGGAAAAATCAGAACTAGAGGTGCCTGTGCTGGAAAGTCCTTTGCAAAGTGACCAGGACAAAGTGTGAGCCATGCAGGGAGCAGAGTCTGGGCTTGTCAAAAAGAGCTTTTCGACAGAGGTAAACGAGTTCTTGTTTGGCATTTGTGGAAATACCGAGATTCTTCACCAAATCCTTGTTTTCTTCTCTTCCCTCCCGCCCTCTCCCCACTCCAAACCCACCCCAGAACCGGGGCCGCCTGGCAGAGAAGAGGACGATCCCCCTGCCCCCCACCAGGGTCCCCAAGAAAGAGCTGAGCTCCATCTTCTCCCACAGCGAGGACAGCGAGGAGAGCGACAAGAGCAATGGGCAGCACCCCGAAGTGAAGCAGGAGGAGGATCTGCACATCAGTATCATGAAAAGAAGGTACTTCAGGCAGTGCTGGGCTGGGGCAGAGACACAGGAACCTGGGCAGAGCCTTGGGGAGCCAGCACTGCCCCGTGGAGCCACCTCCAGGGGCTGGAATCCCACTGCAAATGTCACATTTCAGCTCACAAAGGGCAGCTGGGTGGGGATTTTTCACTTACTCCTGTTTGGAGTGGAGTTTGCTCTGGATTTGCAGATTATCAGTTGGATCTCGCTCTCTGTCCAGGCCTCTGTGGCTTTGTGGCCAAGGAATTGCATGACCAAGAAATCATTTGTGGGCTTCAGCTCTCTGAAGTAGAGATGTGGGGCCCCAAATCCTGCCCTCTGCTCTCAGCTGTGCTCAGATTCTGATCTAACTGAAGCTGGGGAGTTCAGTGTTGGGGAGCAGAGTTTGGGAAGGGGTAGCAGCAAGGAGTGGGGTTTTATGTGTTATTACAAATGTCAGAGCATCCTGAGAGCCTCTAGGAGCGAGGGAGAAGTGATGGAGTTGCAGCAGGCAGGAGGAACTGCTTGGTTTTGATCCTGTTTTTCTCAGTGCCATGAACATTCACCCAGGAATTGTGCAGTCTTAGAGGAAGAGGAGAAGGGATTGTCTTGAGTTAGGTCCTGGTAACCCTCTCCTGGGAGGCCTCAGTGCCCTCAATATTCAGCTGCAAAATTCCAGGTCCCCTCACCGCTCTGAAAAACCAGGAATTTCAGAGAATCTGTAACCCCAGGCAAAGCAACCCCTGGAGGCACCGTGCCTCAGCCTCCCGTGCAGATCATTGCAGCTCATCTCGGGTGTCATCTCCCTGTGATGCACAGCAGGGCCCAGATCCTGAGACAAGCCCTATAAAACCAGAGCAGAGGGAACTGAAGGGCTGTAATTGCTTTTCTAGTGCTTTATGTGTTCCTTGCCTGGCAGTGGAGAAGCCGTTTCCCCCTTCCCTCCGACAGATGCTGGTACTGGGGGCTCGGAGCAGGGAGACAAAAGAGCAACCAGCTCTTCCCATAAAACCCTCCTGTAATTAAAGCCTGGCTTCATCATTGCAGCTGTCCAGGAGCCGTGTTCCTGCTGGAAATGGAAAGGGCTTTTGGGAATGCACCTGGGCTGCTCAGGAGCCACCGAGCACAGGGAGCCCCCCAGTCAGCTCTGGTGAAGTGCCCTGCTCCTCCTGCCCCCTTTAACGGTGCTTTGAGCCCTGCAGAATTACCCTGAATGAGAATGAGTCTCATTAGGGGGGAGAACAACATGATACCTCCGTAACTGATAATGCTGGGCCCCCCAAATACAAAGTGCTCTTATCTTAAATCTTTAATTACTGTAATTGCTTTGCCTTGTTTATTAGGAAATGAAGGAAGAATGTTTGGCAGTTCTCAGGCAGTGGTCCCAGCTCGCCATGGCTGTGCTCTCCAGCAGTTTGGCTGGAGGTCTCTTGGTTAAACTTTATTTCCTTGGAGCAGAGCGGGATTCTCCCAGCTGGGTTAAACTCTCCCTGCTTTTGTAGAGTTGTTCTTTTCCTTTCCCTGGGAGCTGTGACGCAGTGGGGGGGAAGGCTGGGATGCTGGGGCAAGTGGAGCAGAATTCCTGTGAGTGCAAGGACAAGGGGACAAAGTGGAATTCAGTGCTCGGTGCCCAGGCAGGGAACACCCACTGCTCCCACCCCCAGCATTCCCAAGCATTTTATCCCTTGGACAGGGGTCCCCCAGCCCCCCTGTCCGTGTGAGGGGGAGACTGGACACTTCCAGCTGCTCCAGGGCCTCGAGTGGGGAGCAGCCTGAGCCCTCCTGCTGGCCTGGAGGTGGCTAGGGTGGCTCTGGGGACAGCAGGAGCAGCCTGTCCCCCTCCTACTGGCCCTGGGGGTGGTGGCACTGGCAGCAGGGACAGGCTGGGGTGGCTCTGGGGACAGCAGCAGCAGCACAAAGGCACCACAGCCCAGACACGACAGCTGGGCCCTGCAGGGACTGTGCCCCATCTGCTCCTGCCTTAATTCACCTGCTGTGCCCTCCCTCCGGGGCTGGGGCTTTACTGGCCCCCACTGGGAGGAGAAATAGGTTAAACTGGGATGGGGAAATAAGGCCAGGCAGCAGCAAACCTGTGTTTTCCTCCTGCAGCCCTGGATGTGCCCCCTGCACACCTGGCACTGTCAACACCTGCATCACTGCTTCCAACACTTTGCCTTTTCCTCCTTTTCCTGTTCCCAGTTTCCTGCTGCTTTGGGGGCTGGGCACTGGTGAAGGGAAGACTCTGGGGATTAAAACTGGAGTTGGAATTTTCTTGGCTGGTCCCCCACCTCAGCCTTTGACAGCGTTGGCTTTTGTTGCTGCCCTCTGGATTATCCCAGACACCAGAGGAGGGAAGGGTGGAATCAGCATCCCTGGAAGTGCTCGAGGAGGTGTGGGTGTGGCACCTGGGGACACGCTTTAGTGGTGAACGTGGCAGTGCTGGGTTAAAAGTTGGACTGGATGAGCTTAGAGGGTTTTTGCAACCTTAATGATTCTATAATTCTGAATTAGACTCCACAAATTCCATTGCTCTGCAGTAGTTTGGGAAGCTTGAACTCCCCTACCCTCCCGGGGAGATTCCACCCAGCCCTGATAAATGCCTGACCTCAGCCTGGGAGCTTTTCCACCCCGAGGTGCAGGCTGCCTGTCAGGATCTCCTGGTGTTATCCCAGGAATCCCCAGGCAGATGAGAGCCAGGGAGGAAGGCTCAGCTGCAACATCCTCACACGCTGCTGGGTTTCAGCCCAGCATTGTCTTGTGGGTTGATGCGTTTAATTCCTGTTTTAAAGAGTGGCCTCTCTCACTGGCGTGGGAGGGCAGGGAAAGAGGAGGAATGCAGTGACAGCATCTGGGATTGAACAGGGTGGGTCAGGAACAGCTTTGGCTGCTCTGCCGTAGTTTGGGAGATTGTTCATCCCGAGGCTGCTGCTCCTGCCTGTCACAGGAGGGTCAGGGTTAATTCCTGAGGTGGGGAATCGCTGATAATCCATTTCCAGCTGGGGAGGGAACACGTCTGGGGCTTCTGCCTAAAATGTCAGCACTGAGCTTATTCTGCCTGCTCTGAACGGGGCCTGGGAGCTGAGACAGCACCCTGCAGCCCTCAGGGAGAGGGGATGGAGCAGGGAGAGTGCCTGGATGGAGCAGGAGAGGCTTTCCCAGAGCCGAGCAGTTCCTGGGTCCTGCTGTGGACGCAGAGCTCCGAAGTGGGGCTGGGTGAGGCAGGAGTTGGGGCTCGGGGTCCCCAGGGAGGAGCAGGGTTTGGGGGGCAGGAGCCGAGCGCTCAGCCCGTGCCTCTGACCTCTCCTTTGTTTGTTACAGGATTCACACCCACTGGGATTTAAACATCTCCTTCCGAGAGACCTCTTGCAGGTACTGTTTTGGGGCACCTCTCTGTGTGGTAGGTTGAGAGTTTCTGATTTGTTTCTGGATGCTGTTGGATGTAAATGAACATTTATGTCAGTTCTGGGTTTTTTTTCCTTCCTCCCCTTGTTCTTCGTTCTCCCTTTCCCACACACCTTCTCTTTTGTTTTTATTTTGGGGGAAGTTGTGGGAATAACCAGTCCCTTTTACATTGGAAGGAAGAATTTATGAGACTTCTAAAGAAAGCCCAGTTTTGATACATTTACTCTGGTCCCAAGAAGGTGGAAATTCATAAATTGAAAATCTCCAGTTGCAAACATGAATATTCCTCTGTGACCTCTGGGTCAGCTGATATTCTGAGCATGGTGCATTATTATCTTCATGTGCTGCCAGCAGTCGCAAACTCTTCTAATCCTTCAAAAATCCAGGAATTTGCACTAAAAACTGGGATTTTGAAAGGTCTCTTTTATTCCGGATTGCCAGATCAGGATGCAGCCCTTGAGTTGTAGAAAACTGCTGGGCTTTTAGAATGAGATCAATAAATCTGAGCAGCTGGGAAGCTTTTCAGGGAAGAGAAGACAGAAGAGGGGGAAGCACCTGGGGCAGGGCAGGGCAGAGTGAGGGTCTGTGGGTGCTCCAGGCACTCGTGGCTGCTGTGGAATTCTGGATCTGCTCCGTGGGATCCGCTGGCAAAGAGCAGCCCAGTGAGAAACTGGAGTTTTGCTGAAAGGAATTCTTGATGTTTTGTGTGAACCTGTTCAGTTAGAGATGGAAAAAAGGGAAAATAATGCCACTGAGGAGAAGAGACAGCAGACCCTGTCCATGTCCTTAACTGACCACTGGAGAGGGAATTAAACCTTGGCCAAGGGAATGAAGGTGGGGAATCCTTGTGGACTCATCCTCCAGTAGGGAACAGTGAGGGCAGAGGAATTCTCTAGTGTTTAACCAAGCACAGACTGTGGCTCTGAACCACAAACCCCCATAATTCCTAAATTTTCCAGCGTTAAGAGCACAAACCCCACCCCACAGTGAGCACAATGAGCCAGTGCAGCAGGCCCAGCTCAGTCAGCACCCATAAAAACAGGTTTTTGAAAGGCAGCCCTTAGAATAAAACCCCCGGTTTGCTGCTCCAAGCTTTTGGGACTCTCAAATACAAAAGGATGGATTCCTTCCAGGCAGAGCCTTTCATGCTAAATTTCAGCCCAGAGCAGAGTTTTATGGCTGAGTTATAAACTCCTAAAAGGCAGAGGTTTGGGAAGGGAGTGCTGACAGTGCCTTAATTAACGGCCCTGTGAGCAATGATTCTGCACAATGGCAGCTGAGGGTGCCAACACCTTTGGAAATTAGAATCCCTGTCTTAAAAAAAATAATTCTGAACTTGCAATGCGTGGAATAAAATAATGGTCTGATTTTTATGTCAAATATATTTCCTGGTCTTCCTCAACTTGACTGTTCCCTTCAGTTTAGCTCTGTCCTGGAAGAAACCTCAGTAATTCCCCTTGGGAACAGAAGTTTTGCTTTTCCTGATGAGTCCAGCTGTCAAAAGCTGCCCATCCAGCCCATTTAGGAGCAAAAAAAAGGTTATGCTGTGTGGCAGAAGAAGGATTTTGGGTTTATATGGCAGGACAGAAAAAGGTTTTCTGTGTTCAGTGGCCCAAATTGCCACAGAGCCCTGAGAAAGGGATCTCAGTTCCACCATGGCTGGCAGAAAGGTTTAGCTGGCCTTTGTCATCAGTGAGCTGCACTGCTGGATGTGCAGGGTGGGTGGGTGAGGTGCAGCTGCAGCCCCCAGGAGCTGCCTTAAAGGAAAAAAAGGACATAAATCAGGCTTGAGGGCAAGGAGAAGATGAAAAATACCTGGGAAGCGAGCTGGGAGAAGCAAACAAAATGGGAAATGGAGTGATTTAGCTCCTTCCTTTGGAAAGACAGCCAGGGAGGGGAAAGGAGAGCAGGGGAGCATTGCAAAGCAGCTGCTGGTGGAGGTGTCAAGGCTGCTCCTGACTCAGCAGAGCTCTGCTGAGTGACACAGGTGACGTTATCGAGTGCCACAGCACTGCTGCTCTGCTCTGCCCTGCCAGCACTGATTGAGCATGCTGCCTTTGGGGCTGGCTGGTTGTATTTTTTTTTCCCTAGTAAGCTTTTCCCTTCTAATCTCCGAGACCTGAAACGGGGACTGAAAGGTCAGAGGGAGTTTTCAGCAGGTGGAGGCTGAACGTGACCCCTGAGCCTCCAGCAGGTGCTGCTGCCAGAGCTGGGCTTTGTCAGGTGAGAGCCCTGGAGCCCAGCAGGGACACCAGGCAGAGAGTGTCCCCAGACAGGGACCTGCCTTCCCCCTCTGGCAGCCCCTGGTTGCTCTCCAGCTGGAAAAGCTGGTGCTGAGCTGAGCAAGTTGAGTTTTGCCCATCAGGTGAAGTCAGGGAAGAGGAGACTGGGGAGATCCCAGCTGTGTGGGACCTGCAGTGCCCAGAACTCCTGGGGACTCGGGGGGGACAATTTAAAGCCTGTTCTTGACTCTGGAAGGTGTTAGAAGTCCCCAGTGAGACCCCACAGATGTGTTAACCATGGCTTGCACTGGCAGGAGAAGGACATTTATTCATCATCAGACTGAATTCAGCCCATCCAGATCATTTCTGCTGTGGGCTGGGGCAATGGGCTGCTCAGGGAAATACTTTAATCCTCATCCTGGATTTTTAGGAATCAGGCACAGCAGAGGTACCTGAATGGCTTTTCCCTTTCCTGCAGGGATAAGGCCAAACAAGGAGAAAATTTGGAGTGCTGAAAAGTATGACTTAATGTGAATTAATTATGTCATCATCATTTCATTAGCAGCACTTTCTGCTCTTGCATTCGTTCCCAGGAAGATTTATCTGGCAACAGAGATGGGGTTGGGAAAGGAGACCATTTATGGACTAGCAGAGATTCAAATGCTAAAGGGGAATGGGGAGCTGCTAAACCAGTTTTAGCTTTCATTTGAAGCTAAAATTGTACTTCAGATAAAGGTGAGAAGAGCTATTAGACACCTACAAGAAAAGGGGGAAAGTTTATTAAGAGTAATTCTGGCCATGTTTATCCCCAGTGTGCTGTCACCTCTGGTGCATCTGTCATGGGAGGGGGTAATGGACCTTTCGTAGGGTACCCTTAAGGATTTGGGATAAACTGAGCTTCTGAAGGCCTCTGTGTATTGTTGAGACACAGACAGGCTTGGGTGCAGCCTCGGGAAGAATTCCTGATCCCTTTTAGTTCACAAAATCCTCAAAGAAAGAGCCAGCCCACAAGGAAAGCAGCTGCTTTTGGGCGCAGGCTGTGGATGCAGGCGTGCCCCTGGAACCGGGGATCTTCTGCCCCCCGTCCCTCCTCACGCCCCTCTGGGGCTGGGATGGTTTGGGGTGTCCTGGACACACCTGGGTGATGAGAGGGACTCCTGTGGCTCCTCCCTTCCCTCAGCTCGGGGCCTCCCCTCCTGCCCCAGCTCCAATAAAGCTGCTCCACCGAGCGTTTTAGTCTTTCATCAGCTCGAAGCGTGGAGAAAATGAGGGGAATTCGGGATGTTTCAGGAGCCCTCAACCCCATCAGCTGTGCCAGCCACACATTCCTGGTACTGCCTGAGCAAAACATCTCTTGGTGTGTCCCTGACAAGTCCCAAACTTCAGGGATCTCCCTCCTCCCCATCTTTCAGGGTGGTGTAATTCCGTCTTTTTTTTATTTATGAGCTTGCAAGAGCTGAATGACAAAGCAGGCTTACAGTAAAAACATCTTCATACTTATTTCCACCTTATTTTGGAGTTGCCAGCCCTACTGATCATTTTTATGAACTGTCACGAGCATTAATGAAATTTTATGGGCATTTTGCTGGGGACATTGCAGGATGATTAATTTGTTTTTTCAGGCTCAGTCTGCAGGGAGATTTAGGGCTGTGCTGCCCAGGGGTAGGGTTGGGATTTCCAGGCCTTTCTGCTCCCTCCAGTTGGGAAAACTTGTTTATCCCTCCCTCCTCTTTTTCTTTACCTCATTTCCCCCTTTTCCTCCCTTTCTCCTGTGGCTGGTGGGTGAGAGATACCTGGGAGGCAGAGGTGGGATGCTGAATTGTTGTCTGTCAAATTCACATCTGAGAAAAGGACAGAGAGTGACCCTGAGGGTTTTTTGCCCGAGCCCGAGCCCCGCTGCTGCTGGGCTGCCCTGCCGGCTGTGCTGGGTGTGACACAGAGGTGGCATTGCCGGCCGGGGAGGTGGCATTGCCGGCCGGGTCAGCTGCTCCTGCCGGCCCCTCCCGGTCCCCCCAGAGCTCCCCTGTCACCTGCAGATCCTTGACCCCAATCCCAGCTCCCGGTGCCGCTCAGGGGCTGCTGCGGGGTTGGGGCTCCGGGCCGGGTGATCAGCGGGGGAGGGGACAGTGGGGCTGAGCCGAGGCTGTCCCAGCTCTCCCTGATCCCATCCTGCCTTTCCTGCTGACTCGCTGAGCCTGGCTTTGCTGCTGGGTCAGGGACACTGACCTCGCCTCAGCGGCCGCGCCAGGGCACAGCCAGGCGTGCTGAGAGAAAGTTCCTCTGCGGAATTCCTCTCCCGGGGTGACTCTGGGCTCTGCTGGGCTGCAGGGTGGTTAATCCTTCACTGATTTGGTGCCCTGTGTGTGCGGGGGGGAGTCAGAGCTTGTGAAATGGGTTTTTTTATTATTTAATTTGTTTAGGAAGTTTTGTGTTCTACTAAGGAAGAGGCTAAGGGGATTCATCAGTTCTTGGGAATAAAGGTGATTTTATTCCCAGAGCACTGGATTTGGCGTGGCCAGGGTTGGGATGGGGGGGTCTCTCTTCCTGCTGGGCAGAGGCACAACTCACATTTTTTCCCCTCTGAGCTGCCACCATTAACTGGGAGCACCAGGGGCTGATTTCCTGACAGGTTCTGTGCAGGAGGTCAGAGCAGGGAGATAGAGCGGTCCCTTCTGGGGCTTAGAAATCAATGAGTCTGTGATTAAATGGCCCACGGAGGCTGGCCACTGCAGGTTGAGGGAAAAGCAATGATGTTGGTGGTGTTTTGTGGGGGGGCTGCAGCAGGAATTGCTCTTGCAGCTCTTCCAGGTCCTTGTACAACCCCCAGATTCACCAAATAGAGGGTTTTTTTCCCCAGGGGCTGGACTGGGGTGCTGATGTTTCTTTAGAAATCAGTTACTAGTTTTTTAAGAAATGCTAACTAGGAAATCTGAGCGCCCTTGAGTGCCTGTGCTGTAGCAGCCCTGCCATCCCACAGCTGTGCTGTTACATGAGGTTGTTTCTCGGGGCTGTCATGATGCAACAGCATTTATGGACCAGTCTGGGTTCTCCTTGAATGGCTTCCATAAAAAGCTCATTATTCCCTCCCCAGTCCCTGCCTGATTTACATCCCTGCCGACCCTGGGCGTGTGCTCCTCTTCGGGCAGCCCTGAGCCACACACTCCTCTTGCTCAGTCCTGGCTCCCTCAGGCTGGAAAAGCCCTCCAAGGTCACCAGGCCCAGCCCAAGGCCAGCACTGCCCCGTGTCCCCAAGGGCCACATCCCCAGGGCCCCTGAATCCCTGCAGGGCTGGGCACTCCAGCAGCTCCCTTATTCCCTTATTTTAGGTGGGAAATATTTCTCGATATCCAGTCTAAACCTCCCCTGGTGCAACTTGAGGCCGTTTCCTGCAGCAGCTGGTGACTCTGGCTGGGACACTGCTCCTGACACCAGAAACTTGGCTTTTTGTGCTGCTGAGACCAACAGAGAATGAACAACCCCTGCCTTGTGTTTCTGCAGCTTCTGGGGATTTTCTCATGTCCTTGGAGCTTCCTGCCGCTCCTGGTGCCTCAGCCTGGCCAGGCAGGTGGGAGCACAGGGGTCGGGGGGGGACATCACTGCAGTGGACGATCTGAACCATCCTCGAAGCAGCCCCGGGTGCAGCCAGGCAGCTCCTCCTGCCCTGGCCTGGTCGCTGCCCCCGTGTCTTCTCCCCGGCAGGCCCTGACATTCCTCCTTTTGCATATTGGATTTTTCCTTTCTTTATTGGAGGGAGGGGCAGAGGGTCGGGACAGTTTTATGGCTGCTGTATTGATCAGTAAAATTTAATATAATCCCTGCACTTACTGGGTGATCGTTAAGGGGATGGAGAGACGGTGAAATGTATTTTAAAAGAAATATTTTTCTGTTTTATTTCCTCCCCATTTTCCTTCCTGAGTCTCTTCTCTTCCAGTCTCTTTCTTTGCATCCCTTCAGAGATTTTTGACTGTGTTTTCCCAGCTTTCCTTTGATTTGACTAAGCATTAGGAAAAGTTACCCAGTCTGGTGTGGTGCTGGACCCATTCCCCACTCCCTCAGCTCTCTGGCAGTGTCTGGATCTGTGGAATTTTGTGTCTGCTGGTTTAGGACTCGCTCTGGTTTTATCCCAGCTCTCTCTGGAGCTCCTGTGGCTGCTGGACCAGCTGGGCTCTGCTGTTTGGTGCCATTCCTGTGCATCCCCATGGAGCAGCAGCCCAGAGCTGCGTCCCTGACATCCCGGGGGGGCTGGGGCAGCAAAACGACAGCTTGAGCTCCAGACTGGCACAGATGCAGATTCTCACTCTGGAGCAGCCTTTGCGGTGGAACTGCTCCTGTGCACAGGGGCTGCACTTCCCCTGCCTGGCACCGAGCCCCGGGAGCTTTCTGGAGCGACCTCGCAGCTCCGAGCAGGGTCTCGGCACGGCCTGGCTCCGGCAGGGCAGGAAATCTCTGCCAGGCTCCTTCAGCCTCAGCCCGGGGGGAAATGGGGCATTTGGAGCGAGGGCACTGCTCCGTTGCCTCCTCACTCCGGAGAGGGGGAGCTGCAGCAAACCGAAAGGCAGCCGCTATGGGAATTATTTAAATTTTGACCAAATTGTCTCCTTCCCGCGGCTCCCCCCTCTGCAGTCACTCCTTGCAGTCTCTGGGAGCCACCAGGGCCCGCGGGCGCCTGGCTGCCTGCGCTCGCTGCAGAGCCCTGACACTGATTTATATTTTGGTTAATTGTCTCCAGCCATTAGTCTGCTCATCCCTCTCCTCGTTAAAGATGCAGTCGCTGCTAATGGCTGTAAATGAAACACATTTAGAAGGCGTTGCTCCCAGTCTGGGGCTGGCTGGGCAGGCACTGGGAGCTGCCACCTGGGTCTGGGGGTGGCGTGTGACCCTCGGGGACATCTCTCAGCACCTCTGTGCCCACTGTGGCTCACAGGCCACGAGCCAAAGGGGCCGAGGGCCTGCGGGCTGCCCCGTTTGTCTCATCCCCTCCTGAGGTTACTGTATCCCAGTCTGCTGGCTCAGAAAGGGTTGGCTCAGAAAGAGGCTGCCAGCAGCTGGGAGGGCCTGGAGTGAGGATCCATCCATCCATCATCCATCCATCCACCCACCCACCCACCCATCGTCCCTCCCTCTGTCCGTGCTCGGGTCGTGTTCTCCCACAGCTGGAGTCACACCTGTGTTCCTGCAGTTCTCCAAACCCTGAATTCCCAAACTGGGTGTTGCTATGGTGACCTGCAGCCCTCCGGGATGCTCTTTGTCTCCTCCTTGGCCTCTCAGGAGCTCTGGATCTCCCTCAAGCCCAGGCTCCAAAGCTCCTGTGGGCCAAGGCAAAAGGAGCAGCTCCCGGGGAGGGTTTGATGTGTTAAAAGCTGTCTCAGCCTGTTTGCCTTATCTCAAGTCTTCCCTTTCCTCTCAGTGTCACCTTGGGGTTCAGTTTGCCTTCCAGCAGAGTCGTGTTTTCCTGGATCCTGCCTGATTCCGTGGGTAAACTGAGTGGAGTTCAGAGCCTGGAGCGTGCCTGTGACCCTGGGGGTCCCTGAGCTTGGGTTTGCTGATGCACCTTTGCGCACCACGATGATTTTAATTTTAAACCCATTTAAACCCCAAAAATCTCCTGCAAGCACAGGATTCTGGGCAAAGGAGAGCACCTCTGCTGGTGTGGGGATGTTTCCTTCCAGGGAGATCTCCTGGGTTCTGTTTTCACTGGATGTATCCCGGTGTTCTGCGCTCTCTGAGTTTTTGAGGAGCCGCTCCAGAGGGGGGAGTTGCATTTTCCTGGTGGATAAAACAATCCCTCCCGGTAGCTGAGCGTGTTTACACACCAGCGCTGCTCTGGGCTCGATTGGGATGCGAGGCACTGTGCAAATGCAAAGATGTAATTATCCCATTTTTCTCTTCCCACTCCCTGCTCTCCTGGCTCCTCTCCTCCGCCCTTTCCGGGCCTTGTGCTGATGGCAGCGTTTATCTGCATTTGTCCTCTGTCCCTGACAGCCACTTATTGATTGGCATGATTAAAAAGAACTGATAATCACTTCACATTAATCCCATAAATGACTTAAGACACCAAAATATTTGCATAATGCATCTTAAAGGTGGCAGCTAAAAGAGGATAAGACCCAAAACTGCTTGGCACAGGAGAAATGGGCTTCCCACTCACCTGTGGGCTTGCCTAAGTAATGAGCCTCGTGCTTGCATAAGGAGCACTCTGAACTGCTTTGGGGGGAGATGCGGTGGGTGCTCAGAGGATTTGGGATCAGAGCATCCCTTCTCCTGCTGATCCCCCTGAGGGCTGGGGGGGATCCTGGGGGGAATCCCGGGCTGTTTGTGTCTGCAGCCTCCCTCGAAAATCTGCAGCCAGACGCCCGCTGAAAGTACCTAAAGACTTTGTGTCCTAAACGGATCTGATTAGCAGCGAGCTAGACACGGATTAGCCCCTGCTGCAGCCCCGGGGCTGGGCTGGGAGCACCGGGATCTGCTCAGGCAGGGGGAGCAGGATCGGGGGATATTTAAGGCAGATCAGTGCCCGGTAATTCTGCAGATAATGCACCCTCCGGGCTGCCCTGGTGGGCCCAGGTGAGGACACCCCTGGGTGGGAGCTGTGGCTGGGCAGGGAGGGCAATATTCCTAATTTCTGTCGGTTTTTCTGAGTGTCTGTGGCTCTCCTGGCTGTCATCTTCCCTTCAGAGAGAGGGCAGGAAGAAAAGTAGCCCCGTTTAGCTCGGGGGGAGCCCCTGGTGCTGGGAGGATGGGGGGCTCAGCATCTCCTGCAAACAAACAAAGGGGAGACGTTCCAGCACCGCCAGCTCCTGCCAGGGGTTCCACCTGGTTCTGCCTCCTCACTCTTTGTAGATCGTTTATTCAGGAATATTTTGCAACTGGAGAGTGGTTTGCCAACAAAAGTATTCACCACTGAGCTGCAGTAACTGCTACAGTGAACTGGTTTTTGTGTTCTTCCTCTCCAAAGAGGGGAAAAAAAATAGGAAAAAAGGACTAAACCAGCCTAGTTAGCAGCAATGTGATGCAAGGAGAACAGGAAAAATAATGCTGAATTGCTCTGACACAGTCTCTTTTCCCAGAAGGAAGAGCATTGTTTTAGGATCTGTTGGAGGGGAGAGTTGAAAATGGGTTTTGTAAATAAATCTGTCCCCTCAGCTCTGAGTAACGCTGCTGTCCGGGCTCATGGTGGGTTTCTCTCTAAGGAGAAAAACTATTATTCAATCAAATCAAGCAGCCTTTTGTCCCAGCAGTGATGGAATGGAAAAACTTGGGTTTTTAAGAATAGAAGGGTGGCAGCTGATAGAAAACTATCAGTTATTTCAGTTCAAGTTTCCTATGAATTCTGGAGCAGATCTGCCAATTCCTCCACTTTCAGTTTTTCCATCCTAGATGTGAGTCCTGGCCCACGCAAGTTATATCTGGCAGGGCTGGGATCAGGAGCTCTGGCAGCTGCAGGGTCCGTGATGGGAAATGAGAGGGAAGCTCGGGAAGGGCTTTGCACCCCCCAAAACCGAGGAGAGGTTCCCGAGGCACCCCGTGGGAGGGAGGGAGGGACGGGGGGCCTCTCCTGCAATCCAGCGGTGCTGGAGCACACAAAAGCCTCTCCCAGATGTGCTCACACGGGGGAGAAATCAATTCTGGGGGGCAGATGGGATTTCCTTAACGTGGGGCTTTTGTGCTCTGCCGCAGCCGCGACAGCGACCTCAGCACCATCATCTCCAACCTGCACCAGAGCCGCCAGCTCGTTATGCCAGAGAGCCAGAGCCGCTGTGAGTTCAAGAGGAGCAGCCTGGACGTGGGGCTGGCAGCAGCAGGTGAGGGCTGGGCCACCTCCTGTGCCCTGGGGTTGTGTTTTCCCTCCTCTCCCTTTCCCTCCCCCCGTCCGTCAGTTCATTTTCCAGTTGTTTTTTTTTCTGTGTTACACTTTAGCTGTAGGAAATCTTTTAATATTCTGGCTAAAGATGAACATGGAAAGGATTTCGTGGTGGTGGTGAAGCCCCTTGGAGCTCCCAGCCCTGTGTTGTTCTCAAATCCAGTGGTCTGTGTTAAAGGAGCTTGCACCAGCACGGGAGTGAAATGTCCCCGGGGCTGGTGCCAAGTGAAGCAGAAAGGCCTTGCAGAGAGCATGATTTGATTTGTAATTTCATTAATCAGAGGTTCCCCACGCTGCTGCCGGGCCTGCCAGCTCCTCTGGGAGCAGGACTGTTTGGGATTCTGCTGCTACCTGGCAGTTTTTGGGTTGTTCCCCTGGTTTCAGCTCCACCCAGTGTGAAACCAGAAATGCTCCTGTGGGATCCTGCCCTGGATGTCAGGGAGGGAGTGTGGGCAAGGATGCTCTGGTGGCAAATGTACAGAAATCAACAAGTGAGAGTCTGGAATAAATAAACAAGATCTGCTTGTTGATTGCAGGATCCTTCAATTACAAATAAAAGTTGAGAAAAACCTGGGGTTTCTGTCAGTTTTGATACTGAGAGATCCCCTCCCTTCCAGATCAGAGCTGGATCTCTCTGTGTGCTGATAGAGGCCTTTTCTGGAAATCTGTCTGGTTGTGGATTTGTTCATGTATTTGTTCATGTATTTGTTCATGTATTGCTCACACATTCTGTTGAGTGTGTGGGTGAACCCCAAATCCAGAGGGAGCACCACACCTGACACCCTTTGGGAATGTCTTTGGAGGGTGAAAACTTAAATCACATCTTCAGTCCCATGAATGCCCAGGAGGGATTTGTGGTGTGTCTGTAAATCAGCCATGGCAGCTCCTAGGCTTTGCTTTCACAGCTGAATCTCCAATCTCATCATTACCAGTTTTCCAAAGCCCCTTTCCCTGCACAACTCCAAAAGCCAAACTGGCCATAAATCCATTTTTCCCTATGACCCTGCTCGAGTCTGTGGCTCAGCTGACCCTGGATGTCAGAATGGGTTTCAGTATTATTTGCTTTGCAGAGAAACTGCTGGGCTTGATCAGCATTGCTGGAATTCTTTGAGACCTGTGGCATTCCAGAAATGCAAAGGGTTCTCATCCCCATCAGGAGAAAAGATGAGATGTAGAAGCTCTGATTCCTGTTTCTTAATCGGTGTTTGAGGTGCTCTGGTTTGTTTCTTAAATTAAGGAACTGTAAGAAATGGCCTCAAGTTGTGCTGGGGGAGGTTTGGGTTCAATATTGGGAGAAGTTTCTCAAGGAAGAGCTTTGGAAGAGGCTGCCCAGGGCAGTGGTGGAGGCGTTCAGGTCACCTGTGGATGTGGCACTTGGGGCCGTGGGTTAGTGGTGCTGGGTGATCTTGGAGGTCTTTTCCAACCTTAACGATCCCGTGAAATATTCCATGAGTGACAGAGAAGAGGCTCGTGCACACAGGAGGCCACCAAGCCAGTGACAAAGCTGCCAAGGCCACGGCAGGTTTGGGGTGTTCAGCAAGAGGCAGTTGGAGAAGAGTCAGACGGGGAGAGGAGGTGTCTGAGGGGACAGGGGCTTTGTCACCTCTCCCGGGGCCAGTCCCACTCTGGGCTTTGGGGCTGAGCACTGCTGGGGCTGGCGGTGCTGGGAGGGGAGCTGGGCAATGATGAGTTGTTCCACACAATTTTCAGAGGTGGTGCTGGGTCAGTCTGAAGGACTGGTTGTTGTTGGAACCGTTTTATTCCAGCAAGAAGGGGAGAAGAGCCTTGCCCCCAGCTGTCTGCCCTGCCGAACAACTCTGCGTGTTGGCTCACGGGAGTCTCCCCCTCAGAAAGGCACCTGGAGATAAACAGTGCTGAGTTAATGATGCTGGTGCCATTAGGCTCAAAAAGCCCTGCATCACTCCTGCCTCTCCCAGGCGCTGGGATCTGCTCTGAAATGTTTCTGGGGCTGCTTTCTGGGTGGGATTTGGTGCCAGTGAGGGCAGGAGGAGCTCTCTGGAGGCTCCTGTGCTCCCCACGGAGCTCAGAGTGCTGCTGGAGCAGGACTCAGAGTGCCTGCTCCCTTCCTGGCTGTGCCTGAGCTTCAGCAGAGGATTGGGAACAAGGACAGCACAAATGGCAGAGATTTGCTTATTGCCAGCCCGTGGGGGCAGCAAAAAGGCTGAAGCTGGCAGGGTTGGCTGGTTTGTGATTAATTCTGTGAGGGAATTCCTTCACTTGCTGTTACAACCAGGATTAGAGGCAGTGTTGTAGTTTCAAACAGCACGGGCTGGAAAATCAGCAATATTACTGGATCTTGAATGGCCTTTGAAATGCAGAAAGGGGCTGAAACTAATGAAGAATAACTGTATGTAGTTCTGGGGCTTTTCTAATTTCAGGAAGGTAGGAGAGGGCTCAGGCCAGAGCTGCCTGGTGCTGGGGGTGAGGTTGGCTCCCTGTGCAGGGAGGAGGGGTGGGCCAGCCCTTGGCACTGCCAGCCTGCACAGGGAGCAGGGAGAACCACCTGGAAAAGCAGCTTTGGTGGTTCCCAGAGCCCCCAGAGCAGTTTCCCTACAAACCATGGCTGGTGTCTCCTCGGCTGACCCTGCAGGTGGTTCCCTGCTGTCCCCTCCTCCCGTGGTGGTTCTGCAGGGCGGAATGCTCAGATGCTCTCCTTGGTGCTAATTAAACTGCAGCTGGGGATGGAAGGGCAGGAAGAGAGGAAAAGTGCATGGAGTGGGGTCTGTGCTCCCTTGGACACAGCCTGTGCTCTGGGAACAGCCTCAGAGGGTCTCAGAAAGTGCCTCCCCCCCATGTTTGTGTGCTTTGCACGCTGCTTTAGGGCCTGAACCAGCATTTTGCACCAGGGTCCTGGTCCCGAGGCTCTAATTCATTCCTCTCCTGCAAAAAAAATCCTGTTAATTTCTCCTCTTTCTCTCCTCAAACACCCTCTGTTCTGCAGTGCCAGATTTCATGGGTTTCCAGTTGCAGTAGGACTATTTGCATGGATAGAAGTGGAGGATTCAGGCTCCCTCATGCTAGAGGAAGGTGGGTAGCTCTTCCCTCTCTTCCTTCTGCCCCTCGTGCCTGCAGGGAGTTGGTTTGGTGGCTGGAGAGGGTCTGAGAGGGCACGGAGTGGAGACAGAGCCTCAGGTCCTGCCCCAAGCAGGGAGAAATTCACCATGAAATATTTGGGACAGAGGCTCCCTTGGCTGTGGTGTGGGAAGCAGCAGCAGAGCAGCTCTCCCGTGGGGCGGAGCTCCCAGAGAGGCTTTTCCAGGGGCTTTTGGTCCGTGTGATGGGAATGACAAACCCTGAGAGCCTTGGCCCCGCGGGAGCAGGGATGTCCTCGGTGTCTGCTGCAGCTGCATCTTCACCTGCAGCGATTCCTGTGGGAATGCCACGTGCTGGGGACAATGTGGCACCTGTGGCCCCTCTTCAGGAGCCCTGCTCCCTTAGGGGCCGTTTATTCCTGGTGCTTTTGCAGCCCTGGAAGAGCAGAGTTCACCCACGAGTCTCAAAAACGTCACAGAGCTGAGATTTCTCTCTGTGAGATGATCTGTTCTGTATTCACTCTCGTCTCTTCTTTCCACGTGGTGCCCTGTTGACTAAGCAAGGGAAAAGGAGGAATTTTTGGACTGTAAAGAGATCCCAATGTCAGAACTTGGGGGTTTTATCCACAAGGCAGTACTTGTAACTCCCAGTGTGACTACACAGAGTTGCCTCATTTCTGCAGGCCTAACCCTGGATTCTGTGTCCCTGCCATGGCCACGGAGGCCTGGCAGTGACCTCGTTTGGCTTGGCACTGGGACCCAGAGCTTTCATATGCTAAGGAGGAGTTAATATTGGGGATGAAAAAGAATTGGGATCAGGGATGTTGCTGCTAATGGTTAGAGACAGGATCCCAGCGCACGGCTGCTCTCGGGGCGCGGGATAATGAGCTGGGCTGCAGACATGTTTTCATTTAACTAAGCCAAACAACAGGGAAAAAAAGCAGCAGCCTTTATTGGACTGCTGCCTTAAATTGAGCAGAAAATCAGCACCAAATGGGCATCCAGGAGCTGGAAGCCCAGGCCCTGTTGTTGACATGTTTTCCCGTGAAGGACAATTGTTTACCTTGGCAACGTGAGGGTCGAGGCTCTGTCACTGCTCTGCATTCTCTGGGCTTGGAGCTGGAGCACTGTCCCCTCTCTGTGCTCTATTTAAGTTTATTTTTACATCTCCTGGAGCCTTGCAGGAGTAGGAGGCAACCAACAGCCTTTTGAAATACAAGCAGAGGTCTTGGGAAGTGAGGGGGAAGTGGGAAAAGCCAACATGGAAGTGTTTCCTTCGGCTGTGCCAACACAGGTCAGTGCAGGGGATTCTGCTGCTGTGAGTGTTCAGGTTTTACTCT
The DNA here is from genome assembly GCA_013390105.1 of Tichodroma muraria. Lineage (NCBI taxonomy): Eukaryota > Metazoa > Chordata > Aves > Passeriformes > Sittidae > Tichodroma > Tichodroma muraria. Next base: position 97,318 of record WAAG01057712.1, on the reverse strand, counting down.
TGGCTTTGCCACTGCTGCAGGAGAAGGAGCTGAGGCAGTTTAGGGCCCTGTTGTTGGAGTTCAGATAAAGTTGGAAAAGACCTCTGAGATCATCGAGGCCAGCCCGGGCAGGGGTTTGGACCTGCTCCTCGCAGGACGGCTCTGCAAACCCCTTTGGGGAGGCTGTGGGGTTTCACGGGGTGTCTCCCTCACTTTGGGGGAGTCTGTGCCCTGTGGGGACAGGGAATCTGTCCCTCCCTGGGGCTGGATCCACCAAACTCGCGCAGCAGCTTTGAAACTCCAGCAAACACCGACTCCTGCTCCCTTTCCCTGCAGCTCTGGGAAGAGCAAGATTATCCTGCTTCCAGAAATAACCTCTCCCCGCCCCCTGCCTCCACCTCCTTTGCCAGGTGCCTTTCCAGGCAGCAGATCCCTGGTGCTGTGACACCTCCCTGCTGTCTGGAGAGACATCCAGGAACGTGGCACTTGTCCACCCTGGCTGCCGGGTGGCACCTGGGCACAGCTAGCAGTGTCCCTGCCCTGAGGTGGCACCAGGCGGGCGGGCTGTGGTGAGTCCTGCACAGAGCTCTCAGGGGACAGCTCTGTCCCCTGGCCCTCCTCCGAGCCTGGCACTGCACAGCTCCTGTGGAGAGGAGCAGGATGGAGCTGCTGCTCTGCCCCCTGGTCCTGCCAGGCAGTCAGGGGTGCCCAGTGTGTCACAGGTGACAGGAGGGACAAAGTCCTGCTGAAGGGAGAGGGGTGAAGGGACCTGTGTGTGCTGGAGGACACTCATGGAAATGTTGCCCCAGGCTTTGGGATGGACAAACTTGAGAGAAATCCATCGGGAAAAGACCCCTGGGCTCTTAATGCCCAGGGGCAGTGTGTGAGTGACCCTGGCACTGTCCCAGGGCAGTGAGTGACCCCAGGGCAGTGGGTGAGTGACCCTGGCACTGCCCCGGGGCAGTGTGTGAGTGGCCCTGGCACTGCCTTGGTTTGAATTCCTGCCAGCCCAGCCCTGCCCCAGCTCGTGTGCCCTCGGGCTGGCTGGGCAGAGGACTGAGCTCTTCCTGTGCTTTGTGAAAGGCCATTCCTTGTTGGTTTGTTTATTTTCCCTCCTGCTCTCCCTGCACACCGGGGATCCCGGGCTCCCCACGGGGGCTCAGTGCAGACCCCCAGCTCCTTCCCTCTGCTCAGCATCAATGGTGACTCTGGGTGGTTCTTGGCTCTTCAGTGCAGATCTGGAGCTGGGTAGGGATTTCCCAGGGCTAAGCTGGGGACGGTCACCGTGGGGGCTGGGGTGTCTCCTGCTGCTGCCCTGGCCCCAGGTGCAGCTCGTGGTTTCACACTGCCCAGGGAGTGAGCAGCGCTTTGTGCCAGACATCAGCAGGCTTGGGAGGAGTTCTTTAAGGATGGAGGGCTGGGCATGGGCAGGATTTTATTCATGATTTGCTGTGAGCAAGAAGAGGCTCAGCTGCCTATTTCATTCATTTTTCAGCTCTGCATGATCTTTTTTGTTCCAAATTCCATTTCTTCCCTTTGCTTCTTTCCCCTTCCCTGCTCTTTCCCCTCCTCCTTGCATTTCTCTCTTCTCAAACCCTTTTCCCCCACTTCCTTTTCCATTCTTAATCCCCATCTCTCTCTCTCTCTCTCTCTCTCACAACACACACACACACACACATCTCCTTCTTCCTTTCCATTCTTCCTCCTCCTCTTCAGTTCCTTGTCCTGGTCCCTGCCCTCCCTTCCCCAGCTCCCTCCCTTTCCCAGCTCCTGGGGAAGAAGACAATTTGAAGGTTTTCCGCTCTGCTCTCAGCTGAGAGGCTCCTTCCCTCAAGCCAATCAATGGGAGCCTTTCAGCCCCACTGGGGCTTGGCAAACATGAGATCAATAAGTTATTAGCACCATTCTGTCAGCTGTAATGTGGAGATTGATCGGGGCCGGGGCTCCTGCTTGCTGCCTGGCACTTCCCCAGCCTGATAAAGATGACAGATTAAGGGAATAAGAAAAAGGAATTAAGGAGTCTGGCTGTCAAAGCTGTCACGGGCTGGAGGAGCAGCGTTTTTTTCAGGGGCTGAATGAGTGCAATTGGACATTTAAATGGTGCTAAGGGGGTACAGCACCACCAGCAGCTCTGCTGGAAATCGCTGTCCTCAGCCTTCCCTTTCCAAAGGAAAGGCTTTGGAAGGAGCAGCCAGGGAGGTGGAGCAGCTGTGCTGGGTCCTGGAGGCCACCCCGGGCCTCTGAGCACTGCTGTGCTGTCCCTGCCTCCCTGGTGACAGGTGACATCGCCGGGGCTGAGGGGCAGCTCTGTGTCAGGGGATTCTCACAGTTCTCACAGCTCTAGCACAGATGGAGAAAAAACCTCTTTGCCCAAGAGGTTTGTGGCCACAGAATCCCAGACTGATGGGAAGGGAACTTAGATCCCATCCAGTGCCACCCCTGCCATGGCAGGGACAACTCCCACTGTCCCAGGGTGCTCCACGCCCTGTCCAGCCTGGCCTTGGGCACTTCCAGGGATGGGGAATTGATAACCTGTCTGTGCTTAGGTATCTGATTTGCCAAACTTCCCCCTGGAACCTGCTCCTTTCCAAGCAGGAAAATGAGCCTCCAAAAGGCCTGGACTTCCAGCCCACTCTCCCAGCTGCGTTCTTTAAATCTTTTCTGAAAGAAAGTTGGGATTCACAAGTTTGTGATTGCTAAAAAGCCTCTCTGCAGCATATAAAATTAATTCAGATTTCTCTCTTAAGTGCAGTATATCCTTTCCATGAGCGTTTTTCATACTATGAATATTTACCACCTTTCTGTGGCTTTGGTGCATGCTGTAAAAATGAATTTTGTAAGAACCTGGGAGCCAGGGGGATGTTGGAGCACATTCCCTAATAAACAGCCTCTTTCCAGACAGGCAGCAGGATGGCTGCAGCATCACCTGCACCTCCCTCTGTTTCACTCCTTGGGATCTGAAATATTGGACATTCCCTTCAGGTGCTTTGCTCCAGCTGGGGGGGGATGGAGTGTGAGGAGGTGGGAAGTAGCAGGATCCTGTGGCTGGTGGGAGGAGAGGCAGATGGTCCTGTGGAGCTGAGGAAGGGGATCCAGGCTGCTTCCCGTGCCCAGGAAAGGCTGGTTGGTGTGGTATCCCCTGGGAATCCGGCTCAGCCCCCTCTTTCCTGGGAGCTGTGCCCCCAAACTGCCATTTGAGGAGGGGTCGGGGACACCGAGCCTGCCTTGGGGGTGCTCCTGTGGGATGCACTGAGATCAGGGTGGTGATGGGCACTGGCTCTCCTTGGAGCCCTCCTTGCTGCTGGGAGCGCTGACTGCACAGCCAGGCTGAGCCAAAGTCCTCCACAGGTGAGCAAGAAGGAGAAACCCCCTGGATTATTCAATAGTTGGTGCTCCTTGCTTTGTGGAGAGCCCATCCCTGTGTCACATCCCTCCCTCCCCTTTGTTCCCTGCTTTGCTTTCTGTTTCCAGGAGTCCCTTGTCACAGGGAGCTCGAGGGGTGATGCTCAGGGAGGGCTCAGGGACAGCCTGGGCTCTGCTGGGGACAGTCCTGCGGCAGCAGTGACAGCCAGGTGAAGGTGTGGGGACACGAGGAGATAACCCGGGGCAGTGAGTGAGGCTGGAGCTGCTTCTGCCACGTCCCAGCACCACTGACTGACCTGCTGGCAGGGGATTGCTGCCTTTATTTTGCAGCTGGGTTGGCATTCCCTGTGCAGAGACCCAGCAATATTCCCTATCCCCGCCTTCCTTGCTGGAGCTCTCCCTGCCCCTGGAGCTGCCCAGCTCTGGAATTGTTCCAGGATCCCAAATCCCAGAAGCTGACTGCTTCCCTGCCCCCAGCTTCCCCAATGATTTCTTTTCCCCATTCTTGTTGCCCTCAGTTAAATTATGGCCCGTTATTCCCATGACCTTGTGCTTCCCCCGCCTTTGTTCCGTGGATTCCTGCTGGCGAGGGCCGGTGCCGATGGATGCGCGGCCGGATCCCCCTCTCCCAGCTTTTGTTGGGAGCAGCTCTGGCCTCACAAAAGCCCGTGGCTGGGAAGGGGAGTCCCCGGGGTGTCCCCAGAGCTGTTGTTTGGACACAGGGACGGGAGGAGCGGCCGGGGTGGAGCTCGGGCGGGGCTGAGCGGAGCCGCTCGCCCGGCGGGAGCCCGTCCCTGCCGAAGGAGGAGGGGAGGACGCTGCCGAGACATCTCAGGCTGGCCAGTGCGGATTGGCATCTCCAGGGCTGGAGTTAAGAGCAGTGGAGGATGGTTTTCCCTCTCTGAAAATAATGGGAAGGGAGGTGGAAGAGGGGTCTGGTCTCGTTGGATGTTGGCCGGCCCAGCCTGGGTGGTTTCCCATGGAAGTTGGCTCCGTTCTCTGTTTACTCAGGACTTCGTGGTCCAAGAAGCTTTCAGAGCAGCCCCAGTGCTGTGGATGGGGAGTGTGAGATAGGGCTCGATCTCTTCCCATCGTGCTGGAGCAGGAGCACGGGGCAGAGGAATTTGGTGCAGTCCCTTGGCTGAAATTGGGACCCTTTGTAGCCCCTTCAGCAAAACCCTTGCAGGCAACTCCCTTCTCCAGGTGACCCCCGTGCTCAGCTCTCCCCGAGAGTGTCCTTGGTGCAGATTCCCAGTGAAGAGTGGGATAAAGCCCCTCTGTCTTTGGGGAAGCCTAGGGATAGGTTTTCTAATCTCCCCAGACTTAGGCTCCCAAGTCCTCTCCTGAAAGCTGATCAGGAGGCTTGGGCTTCTTAAAAGTGTTGGTGAGGATGACTCTTAAGCCAGGCAGCTCTGCTGAGTGCGGGGAGGCTGAGGATTAGAGCAGGGCAGGAGACAAAATAACCCCCCAGGCTGGCTGCCACACCAGCTGGGTCACGGGGCCGTGCCCACGTCCTTTCTCCTGCTGCTGCAGAGCCTGGGGTGATCCCTGAGCAGGGCACAGAGGTGCTGTCCTGCTCCAGCTGCTGCCCAGCCCTGTCTCCATGCCCCGCTGCAGGAGTGCAGCAGGTGAGTGCTGGACCTCCCACGAAAGAGGGGAGAAAAAAAGTCCACTCTGATTTCTGCAGCTTTGGGGGAAATGTTCGACTTGGTCTCCAAATCCTTCCTCTGGGTCACTTCCTGTGCTGCCTTGCCAGGCCAGCAGGAGCCTGGGATGCGATGTGGGATCTGGGGACCTGTGTGGGAGGCCTGGCTGAGGGGTTCTGTGCTCAGGGCTGTGCTGCACTGGTGGCAGTGGGTGCTCAGTTTGCCTGGGGCTTCCTCCAGCCCCCCTTCCTGGTGTTATTGCCTGGCCTGGCTTCATAACTCTACAGTTCCACTGATAAAGTCTTTCATTTTCAGCTGTAATATTAAAAACTGCCCTGATTTGGCTTCCTTTCAACTGCAATGCTTTGTAGGAAGGCAGGGGAGAGGAAGCAAAGGCAGGGATTTGGGGAACAAAACCCCAGCCGTCCCTCCCCATCCTTTCAGGTGGATGTTGCCTTCTGCAGGTGCATGGGCCGAGCAGAATCTGTCTTGGGGCTGTGTGGTCGATGAGCAGCAAGGCACTAAATGCACAGCCTGTCTCTGGGAGGGTGGTGAGACATCCAGGAGCTGCTCTGCCAGCTCATTTGCAAAACATATTTGGTGGTGCTGCTGCTGCTGCTGCAAAGTCAGGGGGAGATGGCCGGTGGCCGCTCCCATCTCGGTGTCCTGGCTCTCTGTCAGGGCACAGAGGGGTTGGGTGGGAGGCAGGTGGAGATCCAGGGCTGGATTGGGGGTGCAGGGTCCTGTGGAAGGGCTGGGCAGGTGGAGGTGGGGTGGCAGAGCTGTGCACGGGGCTGAGGGGGCGAGGAGGGGAGGACGGGTGCTGGGGCACCAGCGCCTCGCTGTGAGGTTGTGCCCTGGGAGCTGGGAGTTAATTGAGTCGTTAAAGCAAGTGGGACCTGCCTCGGCTCTGCTTTGCAGCTCAGGAAGCAAAGATGGGGTTTGACTTCTTAAAACACTGAGCTGGGACTCAGAAAATTGGAGTTCAGTCCTGTACTCCTGGCTCAGTACATTTGGAGTTGGTTGTTTCATCTTTGTGATGATCTTTATGCTGATCTTTATTCCCTTTTCCTGGCTTACTGTATCTCTTGCTGATTTAGTCCCTACACTTCTGGGGCCAGAGGCATCTCTGCAGGGCTTTGCCTTAACTGAAGAAATAAATAAAAAAGAGGAAATGTTTCATTCTGAGATGTCACAGAAAAACTGCTGGGGGGCAGCCCAAATCCAGCCCGTGGGCTTCGGTGCTGCGGGACGAGGCGACCCTGAGGGCTGGGAGGATCCCCTGGGGGTAAATGTGGGGTCTCTGGAGGGAATCTGGACTGCAGGACCCCTCTCTGTCCCAGTGCCAGATGTCACACCTGGCTGCTCACCTGAGGGCTTCGGGAGCTGCTGGGCGCAGCTGGGAGGGAGTTGGTGTCAGTTCAGGGTTCCTGCATGATGCTGGCCTTGCCCTGCCCCGGTGCAGCGGGCTGGGAGGGAGATGAGGCTGCTGATGTGAGTGGGAATGGCTGGGAATAGCTGGGAATGGCTGGGAATGGCTGGGAATAGCAGGGCCCGGAGCGAGTGTCTGCCGGCAGATGGGCCCGGGGGTGGGAGAGGAACAGCGGGAGGGAAGCAGGGATGGGGGGAACGAGGTGCCTTGGCAGAGCTGTGAAACCAAGGAATCTTCACTGCTCACATTCCAACTGCTGTCACATGGACCCCGGGCTTCTGTCACCAGCTCTTTTCCATGGAGACTCCTCTGCCTCCAGCCCTGCTGGGCTCTGCTGCCTCCTGCCCGGGCTGGGAGCAGTGGGACTCGAGTTGTTCCAAAGCCACAAATCCTGGCTGAGAACAGTCCTGAGGAGGAGCAGGATATGTGATCTTGGCCTCCAGCTCCAAGGGTTTGCAGTACCAGGGGAACGCTTCCAGGAAAATCGGCGTGGAGGATGGAGCATTCCAGGGGGAGGGAGCTGGGGGCTCTGGGTGTGCTCCCTGGCCAGGTACCTCCGAGCCTGGCTGTGGAGGAGCTATGTAAGGGGTAAACTGAGGCAGGAGGAGTGAGAAAGTTCTGCTGGTGTGGGCAGGCTGACCCTGGGACGTGCTGAGAGAGCTCCAGCGCTGTCAGCGGTGCTGCCGTCCTTCCCTGGCTCTTCCCAATTCCCTCTGTTCTGTTGTGTTTCCTTGGCTTTGGGTTCTGCACGGTCACGAGGCTCTGCATGGTCCCCAGTGCCAGTTTTGTTGAGGGATTTGGTGGCAGGGTCGTGGCAGGCTGAGTTTGGAGGCAGCCTGTGCTCTTTAAAGCCTCGAAATGCCACTTGGAACTCGGCAGAGCTCCTTGGGCAGAGGCACCTGCTGGGGCTGCTCTGCTCAGCCCTGTGCTCTGATCCCCTGATAAATCCCTGCCACGGCAGCAACCTGGGCTGCTCAGCTGCATTCCAAGTGATGGGGAGTGATCCTGAGTGCAGGGGACAGTTGCTTGGCTGGAAATGTCCCCTGGAACAGCGATAATGTTGTTGTTGTTATAAATAGGACCGAGGGGGTTTGTAACCTTCCTTAACCCCCACGTTCCGGGCAGATTGCAGCAGCCTGGCTGTGTTTGGGCTCACAGGCAGATCCAATCCATTCTCACTCAAATGTGCTGCTTGTTTGTGAGATTTTTTTGGGTTTTTATGTTTTCCTTTCTTTTAAGATGCTGCATCTTTAACAAGCCCTTGATAGATGAGAATTTGATGCTTGCAGTGACAAACAGGCTCTTCCTTCCTGCCCATATGCACCATCATGCTTTCAGTTTCCCCAGCATTATTAGGGGAGGATATTGATTCGAAATCTGCTCGGGGACGCTGTAATTGTGTATTAGAGATTTGGTGTTGGTTCCGAGGGCTGCAGTAATGCAAAAGGCTTGAGTGTTTCCGTGCAATCCAGAGGGGGAAGATTGCTGAGGACCTTGAGGTTTTGAAGGAGGAGGGGGGAGGGAGGGGGAGAGACTGAGAGAGAGAGAGAGAGAGAGACAGAGATACTGTGGTAGGAAGATTCAGAGATCTGTTGTGCTTTTTTTTTTTTTTCCTGTGTTGTTTTTTTCCTCCCCTTCCTCTCCCCCAGTTGCTTTGCATCAGGGCATGAAAGGAGTGGAAACACCGGGGGGACAAAAGGCACCAGAGCAAATGATGAAACTCAGTAAGGAAATCAACTGGATTCAGAATTTATGGCTGGAAAACGTTGCATTGATCAGTGTATGAATAGTCATTATGTGCTTTTGGGCTGCGTGATTAGGAAAGCAGATCAAGGCTCTCAAGATGATGCTTTTTCTTACTTTCATTTTTTTCTCTCTCTGCTTGTAATATCAGTGTGTGTGTGTCTGTGTGTGAGAGAGAGAGCAGCAAAATACCAAAGTCTCTCTGGTCGCTCCTGCAAAGAGGAAAGTGCAGCCTTCTCTGACACTCAGCTTTCTCATCTCTCTCCCAGATGAAATTTTAGGCAAGAGAAGAGTATGTTCTCCCAACAGCAGCAGTGAGTGTCCTTTAGAGAGCAAGAAAGCCCGAAGTGAGTCCCCAAAGGGTAAGTGCTGCTTCTCCCTCCCCCATCCCCTTCCCCTTTCTTCTCCTTTCCCGTGAGTGGAACTTAATTGAAATTAAGGAGGGAGGGCTGTGGGGTGGGAGCTGTGTCTGGCACTGGGGGTGCAGGAGAGGCGACCAGGGCTCTGCGTTTCCTTTATCTGCTCGGAGGGAGCCTTGCAGGGCGAGAGAGGGATTGCCTCTTAATTACAGTAATTGCTTGATGATTAAAAAAAAGCAGGCTGCAGCCTTCGAGGTGGATTTTAGGGATGTTCCTACTTTTTCAGGCAGAATGTCTTGATTACGTGTTCAGTATGAAAGGTACACAGGGGCTTATCGTGCTGGCATCTGCTCCTTTAAAGGGAAAAAAGGAGCCTGTCAGGGAGAATGGGGCTGCTGAGTTTTCTCTTATGCATTTATGGCACCGTTCCTATAGAGATGGAGTCTGCAGAAGGTTTCTCTATTTAGGGTTTGGTTTGTTGGTTTGCTGGGGTTTTTTATCTCTTGATTTGCCTTCCAGTTCTTTCCTATAAACACGATTTTTAAACTTTCTTTACGACTGGCAAAGTGGGATGGGTAATGGAGCCTGCAGTTAATGAGTTTGTCTCCAGGTTGAGTAAATGAGGTTTTGCAGGCCGTTTACTTAAAGGCTTTGTTGTTAATATCAGACTAATTAGCTGTCAGTAATACCCACCTCCATCCCTGTGCCTAAACCTGCACTCTCTGGCCACTAAAAACCCAGAGCAGAGCAGCTGTGGGAGGCTGGATCCTGCTCCTGGGCTTGGAGTCCAGCTGAGACTCTTCCAGGGGTGGATTCCCAGTAACCCATCCAGGGAATCTCAAAGGGCACTTCTTGCAGCAGTTTGTCCTGGAGCTTTCTTAAACCTCCTACTTTATATTCTGCTTTATAAAGATCCACTGGGGGGACCTGTCCTGCATCCTGATTTCACAGAATGTTCCTGTTTCTTCCCTCCTTGTGCCCAAATGATCATCTGAAGCAGAATTCTCTGAGAGGACGTTGAGTGCTGGTGTCACTATAGAAAACACTAAATCCTCTCTTTGATGTAACCCTTTCCTGCCCATTAACTCTTTTATAACAGCAGAAATGACTCACATTTTACTGGGAACCCTTGAAACTGCTCCTCTTTATGTTTTCCTTGATTTTTTCCCATCTGTTCAATTCCTGTTATCCCTGAAATGTTCTGGTGGCTGTGCAGGTGAGTTCCAGGTGATTCTTCCACAGGTTCATAAACAGATTTGTTCCATCAGGCGTGAGGCTCCTGGGACACGTTTTATATCTTGCTGTCCCTGCTGAGGTTGTGCCCCTCGTAATTGCAAGATTGTTGTTGTGATTTGTGACTGAGAACTGAGCCCAGGGAACAGAACCTGTGTGGCCTGCCTGGGAATGGGCTGAACTTTAACCAAACCATGTGAAACCAAGGGATTGCCTTTGGATTCATCCTGAAAAAGTGCCTGAGCTGGCACAGGTGGATGTTTTTGGCATGGGAGCGTCGGGGTCAAGTGATCTCATTCTGTTCCTTTCCTTTGGCCTTGCCACTTTTGTTGTGGGCTGAGGGCAGGGTGAGGAGCCCTCGGCTCTGCAGGAAGCACTCAGGGTCTGAATCCTCCTCCTTGGTTCCCGAAGTTTCAGGGATTCCCCCAGCTTTTTAACAGAAAGGTTCCCAGGAAGCCCTGAACAAAGCAAAGTTTTATTTTCTACTCCCACTTTGAGGTGAGACAGAATGGAAATTCAGAGCTGGGGCTTTTGCTGATCTCCCACTGTTTTTTATTAAATCCTTGGGGAGCCCCTGTTCCCTCCAGAGCTGTGCAGGAATTTTAGCCCAGGCTGTGCTGATGCTGGAATTCCATTGGAATAGTGAGCTGAGCTTTCTGTGCTTTGGGGCTGTTTTCTGGTGTGAAGAGGGGGTGACAGGAGGGGCTACCCCCAAGGTTTGTGTCCTAACCCGCAGCAGTGACAGAGCTGAGAGCTCCCATCCTGCTGTGCTTCCAGCAGCATCCCTGTGCCATGGATGCCGTGGGGAAAACAATCCCTGTGTTCCCAGCTCTGCTTGGAGACAGAAGGATCCACCTTGTGTGGCAAGCCATTCCCAGATGGGATGGGCCCTAGTGGATACTCACCTGGGATTTGGGGCAGTGCGGGGCTTTGGCTGGGACACCCAGAGTGCGCTTTGGGATTTGGGAGTGGGAAGGGAAGCAAGGGCTGGCTGGAATTCAGGATCCCATCAGCCCCACGTGGCCTGCTGGAGGAGCCGGGGCTGCAGCATCTCCTGGGACCCCTTTTCCTGCAGCCTGGTGGCCCCGAGCCTCGTGTGGGTGCTGCTCCTGCACCTCCTGCATCCCCGGGGTGGTGACGGGCTCCAGCAGGACCTGCCCCTCTCCATCCCACACTGGCCCTGGGAGCAGCTCTGGCTCAGGCACAGCTGGGCTGGCTCTGGAGCAGCCTGTGGAAGAGGAGCCTGTGGAAGAGGAGCCTGTGGAAGAGGACAGTGACCCCGTGGCTCCGCTCACGCTGCCGTGGCCGCTCCTGACGGGGTGAGGGGAGCAGAGGCGGCCAAGGAAATCACTGCCGCTCCCTGGCTGAGCGAAAAAACACCTGTAGGGCTGGAAACCCTTCCAGAGGGAGGCAGCCTCCTTCCCTTCCCTGCCCCCTCGGCGGAGCGCGCTCCGGATCAGGAGGGAGCCCAGTCCCGCGCCGCTGTCAGACGGAGCAGAGCTCCTGTGGAAATGGGAACGCCTCGGGGCCGGGGCTGGGCTGCCAGGGCACGGGGGACACGGTTCCCCCCGGGAAAGCCTCGCTGCTGCGTGGCTGGAGAGCTCCTTCCCCAGTGCCTGGAGCCGTGCAGGGCGGCTGAGGGATGGCGGAGGGGGAGAGTCGGGACGAGCGCCTCGGCCCCGTTTGAGCAGCTGACAAATCCGTCTGGTAGGAGCCTCGGGGAGATTGGAAAGCAGGCTGGATGGAGTGCTGGAAAACACACGTAGGGAGCAGTCTCGGGCTCACCCCCTGGGGTGGGGATGAGCTCACAGGCTGCTCCTGCTGCCATCGTTCTTTCTGTGCCGTCGTGGACCATTTAAACCGAAAGAGAATCTCCCTTCGTCTCTGCTTAACGGAGGAGCCCAGAACTGGAGCTGAACTGCAGCCGAGCAATTCAGAACCAGCCTCTCCCCGTTGGGGGGGACGTCCTTCTGCTGGTGGCTTTGGCAGCTGTCCAGCTAGGCCAAGGGAAGAAGCGAGGTTTTGGCCCCTGACAGCATCACTGGCCCCCAAACCCAGGCTGCTGAACATCGGGGGAGTGGGCACAGGCAAGAAAAAGCCCTGAAGCTGCTGCCCGAGCCCTGCCTGGGCTCTGGGGTGAGAGGGGTTTGCTGCAGGAACTTGAGCTCAGACTGGGGTTGAATAAAGGGAACCTTGGTCTGTCATGGGTTTGTTGTAGGACAGGAGGGGAGGATGGACAGTCTGGCTGTTCCTGTCTTGTCTGGGATTGCCTGGGGAGGATGAGCCTGAGAAAAAGTCATGGAGAGGCCGTGCAGCAGTGAAATGTCCTTGGGTCTGTGCGGGACCTGAGTGCCCGAGTGCCCGTGGCTGTGCCACCCTGGCAGAGGGTGGGAGAGGGGTGGGAGATGGGAGAGCTCATCTGGGGTGCTCAGGGGATGTGCTGGGTCTGCAGAAGGCCCAGCAGATGCCTGGCTTGGCTCTGCCTCCCCAGGGCTATGCCAGAGTCCATTTCACACCTGGCGGCTGCAGGAGATTTGGCGAGATCAGTCCCCCGCATTACCCCTGGTAATGACAAAAGCAGACAGCAAAGCTCCAGCAAAGCTGGAATTACTGCTGGCTGAGTCATGTGAAATCTTCCAAGTTTTAAGCATGGAAATCCAGCCTTTCCCTGGATTCCTCCTTCCTCTTAGCCTCCCCTCACCACCCCCATTCTCCCTCCCCTCCCTGCACCTGAAATCTGCTCTGCGGCTGATCCGATAGAGTTTATGGTAATTAAGTGTTATTAAATCCCCTCCCCCCTCCCTTTTTTGCTCTAATGACACAGCTGTGTGGAGAAAAAAAAAAAATTAGTGTTTTTCTAAATCAGGTCTGTGGCTTTGCTCCTTAGACCTTTGGGTAAGAGCATCAGGAGGGAACTGAGCTTCTGCATCGCTGGGGGAGGTGGCAGGGGAGGAGGAGGAGGAGGAGGGAATCCTCTCTGGTGGGAAGGAGACCTGGAAGGGAATTGTGCCCTCTCCTCCCTCCCCTGCTACTTCCATGGGTGTCCTGCAGGTTTGGGGTGGGATTGAGGGAGCAGCCCCTGCCTTTGGGGTCAGGGTTTTGGGGGCAGGGGACCCAGGGCAGTGTGGGAACCCAGCTCCTGATCCCAGCAGGGCCAGGAGCAGCCTCTGAAGCTGGGATCTGCCCGGGGAGCCAGCGGGTGCTGATGTGTGTCACTGGGGCACGAGCTGGGGCTGCAGGGCAGCCCGAGTGCCGTGCTGAGGGAGACCCTCGCCTCGCCTTTCAGCTGAGCTGAAATCATTTCCCTTTTGCACTTGGGAGCCAGGGATGCAGCCCTTCGGTGTTGAAATGTTGTGCGGCTCAGAGTCTATTTTTATTATTATTATTACTATTATTATCATCATCGCTATAATCATTATCATTATTATTGTTTTTCTCATTATCATTAATCATTATTCATTGTTATTTATTTTTCTGTTATATTTTATTATTGTTATAT
>WAAG01057712.1:61254-78476 GCA_013390105.1 Tichodroma muraria | reverse complement strand
GTGGCACGGGCGCGGTGGGGGTGGGAAGGGTCGGGCTGGCCGGGTCAGCGGGAGAGTCGCAGTCGCTGGAGGTGTTCAGAAAGCGCGTGGATGTGGCGCTGGGAGACGTGGTTTGGTGGTGACCGCGGCAATGTGGGGATAATGGCTGGACTTGGTGATTTTAGAGGGCTTTTCCAACCTTCAGGATTGTGTAATTCCATGGGAGAGGGCAGCAGTGCCCGGGGCTGGGCAGAGCTGATTTGCCTGGGCAAGGTGTGACCGTCTCCTCCGGGGGTTGTGCAGGTGCTGGGGATGCTCCTGCCACACTCTGGGGTGTCTGGATGGAAAGGGGGGGAATCTGCATCCACATCCAGCCAGGCTGGAAAGATCCAAATCCTGTGTTGGAGATTGCCACTGTTCTTGGGCACAGAGCAAGTTAAGATGTTTAAGTCTGCATTTCATAGCGTCCCCAGGTAATGAGAGAGAAGAAATGCTCTGAGATGGAACAGAAAGAGAAGAAGTTTTCTTTGTTGAGGAAAAGAGCCTCAGCTTGCCTCTCCCACTGCTAGGAGTGCTGGAAAGCTGATATCCCCCCACCCCCAGGAAACTCTAGCTCATTTATCTTGCTCTGTGCCACTAGCCATTCCCTCTGCAATCAAGAACTTCAGAGGGAAATTAAATTAAAGCTGCGTGCGTTCCTGACAGGGATAGAGGGGACAGGAGGGGGCCGTGGGAGGGATGCAAAGGCTTTGGATGCCACGGGATAGGCAGTGAAAAGCTCTGGTATTTGCACTTTCCTTGGCTTTTGTGTCGGGATGGGGGCAGAGCAGGCTGCACTATCACCTCTGTAGTGCGTGTATGGATGTGCTGAGTCCAGAGTTTTCCCCCGTTTAGAGCCTTGGAGATCCCGTCTGCTTTTCCTCCTCTCCCAGCAGCACCGTTGCGCTGTGGAGGGGCCGGGCAGCCCTGGAAGCCTCTCTCCCACAGCGTGTACTTTGGCTAACCCAGCCCATAAATCGCGGGCCCTGAGCAGACCTGGGAGGAATGCAGGGATGGAGGAGCCTCCTGCAGCCACTCTCAGGAACGTTTCCCCAGCGCTGTGTGGGCTGGAGAGGAGCCAGGCCGGCCCCAGGGCTGCTGGAACAGCATCCACGGCAGGGTGGGGGCTGCTCACGGGGAGGTGCTGCTCGCAGGAGGGGCGGGCTGGGAATGGGAGATCCAGATCAGAGCCAGAGGTGCTTGTTTGCCACTGGCAGGCAGGTGCTGGGGGCGTGGAGCTGGGCTAGCCCAGGAAGTGTTCCATGGTTTGGGAAGAGGGGAGGGAAGATGCTGGCAGGGTCAGGGGACAGGGACTGAAGGCCAGGAGGTGGCTCTCAAACCTTTTCCTCCTGGGTCAGTTCTCCAAACAGCCCCACGAACAGTTGGATTGGCAGGAGAGGGAAATGCTGGTGAGGGAGGAGCACCCAGGGACACAAGCTCTTGTCTTTGATGCCGAGAGAAATCCCTGTGGGGCCTTGGGGCAGGTGTGCAGGAGTCCCCCAGTGCCTCAGTTTCCCTGCTGCAGGTGACAGTGGCTCTCATTTTGAAGGGAGGTTGTGTTGAATGTTTGGGAAGGTTCAGTTGCAAGAGCAGCAGAATGGGATGTGTTGGTGGAGCAGGGGTTGGAATGAGGTGATCTTTAAGGTCCTTTCAAACCCAAACCAGCCTGGCATCAGCTCACAGGATTGTTATTTCTCCCCAGACGTGTGCAGCCCCCTGAGCACCACTGAGGGTCAGCGTGTGTCCCTCTGCTCCCTGTCAGAAGTGTCCTGGATGGAGCTGTCCTGTGCCAGCTGTTCCTCCAGGTGTTTCTGGGAACGCCAGGAGAAGCCATGGCCGCGTGTTGTAGAGCAGGGAAGTTTTGTGGGTGTTAATTCCTCCCTTGCATTCCCTGTTAGCCTTGGGGTTGTACTTGGGGTAAATCAGAGCAGCCTCGTGCACCTTTATCCTGGAGGGACAGAAACTTCCAAAGGTCCAGGTGGGCACTGGCAGGGGAGGAGGCAGTGGAGGAAGCTGCCTCACATTCCCGGGCACACGTAGGTGGATTTCTGGCATCTTCTTTCCCAGGAGCAGGAGTAACAACCAGGCTGCAGGGGGGTGAGAAGGGCACGGTGTTCAAATTCCAGTTCGGCTTCCTCTGTGCGGCTCAGGCCAGCTCTCAGCTTTGTGAGCAGGAATGATCAGTGACTTCAGCCCTTCTCTGTGCCAGAGCAGGAGGGGAAAACCCCCACTGGTGACCCAGTTTTATTTGTCAGGGCAGTGCTGGTGTTTCTGCAAAGGCAGCGCTGCAGAGGACGTGCCTGGCAGTGGGAGCTGTGCCTGCAGTTCTCCAGTTCCCAGGTGTGAAGGGGCTGAGCTAGGGGACACCTGGGAAGGTGGCTGTGCTCAGACATTTGTCATTAATTAATTAATTAATATATCTGTGGTGGACAGAAACAGGCTGGGAGGTTTGGCTTTGTGGGGATGAGACACACAAACACACGGATAGGGATTTTCTTGGGCCAAGGTCCTGGTAGTGGCATAGTGGTCCCTTCATCTCTTTTCTCCCTTCTCCATCTCCTGGAAGGAGTCAGTGAAACGGGGACATCTTGCCAAAAGCAGACTCAAGCCACAGTCTGGAGAATTCACTTGGTTTCATGGTTTTGGTTTCCTAGATTCCTTGGAGCTGGATTCAGCTCAGGTGCTGGAGTGCCAGGGCCTGGTGGTCTGTTTGGGAAGATGGTTGAATTCAGTGTTATAAAAAGACTTGGAAGAGGAGAGGGTACAACTGCAAGGTGCCACTGTAACCACTCCAGCCTGGAGCTCTTCCCATCTCCAAACTGCTGCCTCTCCTGCAGAGCTGGCAGGTGGCTGTTCCCTGCAGAGCTGCTTGGATCCTGCTCCTTGGGTGCTGCCTCCAAGATTTGTTGGCAGTGTTCCGCTGGGGTCCTTCAGCCTGGCGTGTTCTTCCCCGAGGTGCTCATCCCTGCTTCTCTCTGCGTGGAGCCTGAGGGAAATTTCCTCTTGAGGGAAAATCCATCATGCCCTGCACACAGAAGGGGCTGGAGAGGAGCTGCTGGACAGCGTGGTCAGTGGGGTGAAGCTCCTTGGCTGGGTTTGGTGTGTCAGCTCCGTGCTGGAGTTGTTGGGGGTTGGTTTTTGTGCTGCAGCCTGGGGTGTGGGGGGCCTGCCCCTCTGAGGGGAGAAGGCAGAGCCAGGGCAGGAGCTGCGGCGGGTGTTGGTGCAAGCACCCAGTGGCTCTGTGCTGCCTGAACAGGCCGTGGGAGCACAGCTCATCCCCCAGGGGCCGGGGAGGCAGCAGGAATGCCGAGGAACACGGAATGCTGCCAGCCTGAGGTGCCAGCAGCACCCCCAGCGCGGGGTCCTGGGAAGCCCAGCCCCTTGGCAGGAGCGAGCTGGGGGTGGGAGCCACGGAGCCGGGAGAGGCACCCGCTGCCTGCCTCCCCTGCAGGAGCTGACAGACACCGTGCACCAGCCAGAGGCCTCCTCTGAGCAGAGATGTGCCCAAAATACCCAGCCTGGATTTTTGGATTCCCTTCTTCCCATCTGCTGTTGCTACGGTTTGTTCTTCCACCACCTCATTCCTCCCCCCTGCTTTGGGGAGGTTTTCCTTTCCTTTTCCCTGCTGGCTCCTTGGGCACACCTCCTGCCCTCTCGGGGCACCATCTCTCTCCTGCTCTTACCCGCCCCAGCCCTTTGTCCCCCTCTCCTCTCTGAAGGCTCTGATTCTCTGATTTTTGCCCTGGCAGGATCCCTCCCTGGTTCCCATCTGGCTGAATGTTCTGCAGAGCGAAGGCCAAAGAACTTTGTCTGATTTAACCAGTTTGGTTTCAGCAGCAGTTTGGATTTTGAGGGGGCAGCACAAACCGGCCCCTCTCCGTGGCCAGGCCCCCCTGCTGCCCTGGGAGGGCAGTGCCAGCACATGTTCTTTTCCTGCCTGGAAATCCCAAGCACCATTTTTAGCGAGGCCTTTGATGTTATTTATTCTCCCTTGCTGGCAGTGTCTGGGGATGGCAGAGCAGCGAGGGGCTCTGTGCCTCCTGCCCGTTACCTCGGGTTTAAAGTGTCTCTTCCTATCAAATGCAGAGCAGAAGAAAGCAGAGCTTTCATGCATTCTTCTCCCCCCCTCCCCTCTTCTTCCATCCGTTCTAAATTTATTTCCATGCCTTGCCGGTTTCAATCTGCATTTCCTGACCCTCTCACATCTCCAGTCACAGCCTGTGCTCCGAGCCTTCCCCGAGAGCTTGGATTGAGCCAGGGGGGAGCTCTGCTCGGGGCTTGGGAGGATATGATGGGGTTAAAGTGAAAGGCTTGGTTTTAACAGTATAATGTGTAACCCCATAATGACTTTAAATATTGATTATTTGAAGGCCATTAGTGCTTATTGTTAAAGAAAAGTCGATACTTTTTAAGCCTCGTGAACCATTTGTCTCCTGTTAAAGGACATATCAAATTTAGCAGCGTGCAGTGCAAATCCCCTAATACCCTGCTCAGAAGCCTCCAGCTGGCATTTTAGGGGGGGGGAAGGAAAAGGGGGCAGGGGGAGGAATGTGCAGCAACACAGAATTGCTCTCTGCGAGGTAAGGACAAGGCTTATCAGATGTAATTGCCAGGGGCTAGATTCCCCTCCTCAGAGTAGGGCACTGTAATTCTGACTCTGAGCCGCGGAGGAAGAGGAGGAAGGAATTTCACGGGGGATTCGAGGCTGACACGTACCTGGGAGAGGATGCAGGGGTCAGTGTTGGGTGCACACCTGTCTGAAAGCACAGCAGCCTTTGTTGAGGTCTCGGGGGCTTTTTACTCTGGGGTTGCCAGTTCTTTTCCCAGCTGGCTGGGAAGCCTGGGAGGGCTGCCCAGCCCTGTGCCAGGGCACGACCTGGTGCTGCTGCCTCCCTCCTGTGCCAGCTCCCCGTGCCGAGGACTGGGCTGGCAGGGAGCAGGGCAGGCTCCCACAGGTTCTGTGCCCGGCAGGTTGGCTCTGTGGGGTGGCACAGAGGGTCTGTCCCTCGTGGCCACGCAGCTCAGGGGCTCCCCAGGGCTCTGGAGCAGGAGCTGGGCAGCACCAGGCTCCCTGCAGGGAGGAAAATCCCCTCTTCCCCAGGTATTTCTGAGCAAACCTGCCTGCTTGGGGCTGCGCTGAGCACCAGAGGTGCAGGGACCCCCCTGCGTTTGGCCTTCTGCTGCCTTTTTTTGGCTGTTTTGGCCATCTGGCCTCCCTGCTCTGACCCCAGGGGTGTGACAGTGCCAGGTGAGGGACCTTGGGCTGCTCCTGCTCCTCTGGCCCCACCAGCAGCCCTGTGTGGGTGTTCGGGGGGTGGAGGGGTCTCTGTGTCCTCTGTGCCAGGCAGGCAGGGTGACAACGCACGTGTCCCTGGATTTCCTAAAGCTTCAGGCTCGTCCCCAGCGTGTGCTGGAGTGCCTGGGACTGCCGTGTCCCGTCCCGCCCCTCTTCAGCCACCTCCAGCTGCTTCCCAGGCTGCTGTGCTCATGGGATCGGGTCCAGGCTTTGTCCCTTTGCTGCATCCCGTCCCCCAGCCAGGCACCTGGCCCTGGCCAGCCCAAAGCAGGCCCAGGAAGGCAGGGAAGCTCTGAGGGAATGAACTGCCGAGTCTGGAGCAGATGTGAATTCCTCAGGGATCAAAGTCATGCCCCGTAGCACAACATGAAAGCATAAAAACAGCCTGGGATGAGCACTGGGCTGCCACCGAAGGGAGAACCTTTCATTTTCCAGCGCCCAGCCCTGATCCCCATCCCACACTCTGCTTCCTGGGCACAGACTGGCGTAAATCAAGGAGCTCCTTTGGTTTTGAGCTCTCCACGGGCACCCCGGAGCTCCTGCAGGATCCCCTTCCCCAAGGCGGGGAGGAGGGCACGGCCACGCGATGGTTAACAGCGACTTGATTTCCTAAATTGCTTCTTATAAAACGACCGGCACGTCTGCCAGGCTCGTCTCCCCATGATTACAGCTAATTACGATCGAGCGGACACCTCGGAGCCCCCGTCACGCCGCTTTAATTGTCCGCTATTCATCCGCGGGGCCGGCCCGCGGGGCAGCGGCACTTGGCAGCCCGGCGACCGCGGCCCCGGCTAATTGCGAGGCCTCGGGGATTAGGGCAGGTGATTACACACTTCACGGTGTAATTACATAAGCATCGCTTGGCTGCTGCCCCGGCTCGGAGGCGAAGGTCGAGCGCGGCGTTACCTGAGATTAATTGGAGCTGCCAGCGGAGCGCGGCGCGGCGCACGGGCGGCATTAACATTTCAACAGCCCCGATCGATCCGCGCCGCGCCTGCAGACACCGCCGGCTCCGCAATTAGTTTAGAGGAGAGCCAGGGCAGCCGGGGAGGAGGGGAAGGAGAGCCGCGAGACGGCCAGGGGGACGGCAGGCAGCCGGGGAGGTGTTTTGTAGCGGCTGCACAGAACGGGGATAAAGCTACGCTGGGAAGGTCTCTCCTCGCCCACTTCATGCCCTGGAGTTCTTCTCTGGCTTTCTGTGAGGTGATCCACGCCCTTGAGCTGATCCGTGCCCATGAGCTGATGCATGCCCATGAGTTGGATGCCATGCCCTGGATGGCCGGGATGCTCCTGTTGTTTTCCCCCCACTGCAACGCCTCTGCACATGGTGTGTTTGTTGCAAAGTCACAGGCACCTTCTGCCTCCCTCTCCCTTGCCCTCCAGCCTCTCCCGGAGCAGATTTTTCCAGGGAGATACTGTAAAATGAAAATAAACGGCCCTGCACTTGGCTCTGCCTCTGGATGCCCTGCTGAAGGTAATAATGTTGTAAGTGGCCATCAAAAGGAATTAAGAGACGTGCAGCCGGAAAGCAGATTTGCTTGCAGGCTCCCAGGGCAGATTTGACTAATGGAAGAAACCTTGGCTCTTATTCCCTTCCTGCTTTTTTTTTTTCTGCCTTCCCTTCTGCTTCAAGTGCTCCCTGCCTCTTTTCCAGGCACTGTCCCCTTCCCACCACCCAATCCTGCCTCTCTCTGTTTCCTCAGCCCCTGACATCTGCTCTACCCTTTCTGCCTGGCTTCACCCACCCCTTCTCCAGCAGGATTCCTTTTCACTGATCCCATTGCCCTTCCTGCTCACATCCCTCTCCTGTCTGTATTTTCCTCTGCCTCACTTCCACTTTTCCTCTCCAGAATTAGAGGTCATCCCTTAGCCCAGCTAGGACAGGTGTTTTTCGCAAGGCAAGCCAGTGATGCCTTCAGATCTTCCCAAACCCACTTCCCAAACCCACCCACCCCCAAACATTGAATTCCTTCTCAGGTGTGAGGTAGTTGAGGCAGAAACCCAAATGTGATAAGGGAGGGCATGTGCAGCATCTTCAGCCCTCCCCTTTAACCTGCCACGAGCAGGGAAATCCCTTCGGACAGCCTGGCTGAAAGGCCACAGAAGCAAAGGTGGGGAATGTGTGGGAGCTGTGGAGTCCTGGCTGCTTTCTTCCCCTTCTGGTTCTGCTGCTTTTGGTGTTTCCTCTCCATTTTAGAAGCTCTGCGTGAGGGTGAAGAGGCAGAGAGCAGGGGGCAGGACGCAGCTCATCTGCAGCCAAGATGTTCTTCCTGAGCCGGGGCCCTTTGGAGCCTCCAGGTTTTCAACACGGCTTTGTTTTGTGGTTCCTGCAGGGAGATCTCCCACCCCCCGCCTCTGCTGTCACCCCAGAACGCTCCCCACATCGCCCTGGGGCCCCACCTGAGACCTCCCTTCCTCGGGGTGCCTTCGGCGCTGTGCCAGACGCCAGGTGAGTGCTCAGGTGCGGCCTGTGGGCAGCCAGGGCAGGGCAGAGGGGCAGCCTGTGACAATCTGCCCTGCAGCCACGCGCGTTTTCCGTGTCTCCCGTGGCTGCTGTGCCGTGGTTCTGCAGCGGCAGGAGCAGATTCCTTGGCTGCTCTTCCTGTTCGTCCCCAGCTGCCTCCCTGGCCCTGTGTTCCGGCCGCGCTGCCCCGGCAGTGAGGGGTAGCTCTGGAACAGAAAGGCTCAGGTGCCCTTTTGGCCCTGAGGGAGGAGTGACCCGCAGCGCTCTCCCTGCCCCAGGTTACGGGTTCCTCCAGCCGGCGCAGGCGGAGATGTTTGCACGGCAGCAGGAGATGCTCCGGAAACAAAACCTGGCCAGGTAAGAGTGAAAAGGGCTGGGTTTGTCCTCGTGTGGGTCCGGGTGAGGCGTGTGGAGCTGGCACCTCGCTCCTGCAAGGCTGGGGGTGGGGAGCACGCTCCTCCAACCCCCCCCAACCAAAATTCCCTCTCCCGACCCAGGCTGGAGATGTCGGCCGAGCTCATCCGCCAGAAGGAGCTGGAGAACCTGCACCGGCAGAGGCTGCTGGCCGGAGACCCCCTGAGCCTGCACCCGGGGCTGCCCCCGGACCACCCCGCGCTGCGCAGCGTGCACGACGTCCCCGAGGGCCACGCGCTGCGGGACGAGCTGTCCCGGCGCAACGCCATGCTGGTGCTGCGGCACAACAACGCCCCGCTGCTGTCCCTCACCCCNCCTCGCAGCCCCGCGCGGAGCCGCAGGGCCCCGGCGAGGCGCGGGAGCCGGCGGAGCCGCGCGCGCGGGACGGGGCCCAGGACTGTAACGACGAGGAGATGAAGGACTCGGAGAGCGACGCCGAGGCCGGCGAGGACAAGGCCGAGGGGGTGAAGGCCGAGGGAGCGGAGCTCAAGGAGTGCAAGGACGGCACGGGCAAGGCGTGCGAGGGGGCCAAGGAGCTGAGCGAGGCGGCCGCGGCGCCCAGCGTGCCCTGCAGCTCCTCGAGCGCCGAGTCCCCCAGCCACCTGCTCGGGCCCGGCATCGGCAAGGCCGAGGTGAAATACCTCCCCCCGGCCTCGCTGCCCGCGCCCCAGCCGCTGCCCTTCGGATTCCCCTACACCGTGAGCCCCTACTTCCACGCAGGTGAGGCACCGGGGGCTGTGCTGGGGCGGGGCAGGGGCGTGTTTGGCAGGGCCGGAAGAGGGGCTCTGCCCCCTGCTCTTCCACCATGTGCTTGTGGTTGCTTTGTCAGCTTCTCTTCCCCCTTTCGAAAGGAAGAATTTCCCCGTGGAAGGGGTGGTCAGGCATTGGGAGGGCTGCCCAGGGAGGTGGTGGTGTCACCAGCCTTGGAGGTGTCCAAGGATACAGTGGGGGCTGGTAACAAGGTGGGCACCGGTCAAAGGTTGGACTCGATGACCTTGGAGGGCTTTTCCAGCCTGGTTGCCACGTGCCCCTGTTCCAGGGCATGGCCAGCTGGGCTCTTTGCCTGGCCTGTGGAGCGTTTGTCAGCGTCACAGGCACTGGGACAGCTGGGCTCCATGGGGCGGGCAGGCAGGGAGGTCACTGCCAGCTCTCTGCTCTCAGGGCAGGAGCAGGGGGTACTGGTGGCACAAATGGGGTCTCAAACCTAGGGAGCCCTGCCAGCCCAGCCAGGAACCCAAATCTGCCCCAGCTAATTACCTGGCAGAGTAATTAGCAGGAGGCAGGACTCCTAGCACAGGAGGAGGGAGGAGGGAGGGCAGTGCTGTGCCGTTCTCCACACCAGGAGCTGCCTGTGAGCACGGCTGCCCATCCCTCATTAGAGCTGCCTCCCAGGCAGGAGGGAGGAAGCGATTTTTCAGCGACAGGCAGGTGGCCAGGATGATAAATATTCCTGCTGCCTTGGGCTGCCGAGGCTTCCTCGCAGGAGCCTTTTCCTCCCGGCCATTAGAGAGGGACGGGCTCAGCTCCGTGGTGCTCGTGGCTTGTGAGAAGCTCTGCAAGGAGGTCTGAGCTGGGGCTGGCTCCCCTCCCTCCCTCCCCCAGCAGTGTGTGAGTTGCTGTAATAGCCCATTTATTATTATCACTTTGGATTTATATCACCAGCACATCTCGAGGCCCCGGCACGGCTCCGGGCTGGGTTTCCCTGCCCGCCTCTCCTGCTTTGTGCAGCCTGGGCCAGGGCTGGAGGTCTTTTCCTGAGGGCTCTTTGGCTTCTGGCTGGTTTCACGCAGTGCTGGGGCTGCTCTCCCTGTGGATTTGGGCCCTGCTGTGCTGCTCCAGAGCAAATCCTCCCACCTGGAAAGCCTTGGGAGAACAGGGAGTCGTGTAGGTCGCAGCACCAGGGGTTGGGGTGGGAATTAGCAGCCGAAATACTGAGGGTTGTATCGATCCAAGGGCTGCAGCCAGCCTGGGGTGAGTGAAAAATGTGTTCTGTGGCTCTGGGGGAACACAAAGTACCCGAGGGCAGGCAGGCAGGCAGAGCTGCACCCACCTCTCCCCCCCTGCCAGGCAGTTCCTGTACCCCCTTTTTGCACAGGGACCGTGCCCTCAGGAGGGATGGGAGGTTGTACCCTACCCTGGAGGCTGGAATTATAAAATAACCACCCAGCCAAGGCAGGTGAGCAAGAGGAGGAGCTGGAGGGAGGGGAGGGGAGGAGAGAGGAGGGGAGGACGCCGGGTGTGAGGCAGTCGCTGTGCCCTGGCAGCCCGGGGAGCTGCTCTGCAGGCAGGGCCCTGCTCTGGCCCTGCCGGAGCGTTATCGATGAGGCAGCCGGGCCGGGTCGATTCCCTGAGCTGCTTTCTGGGGCTGTGGCTCCACGACCTCATCTCCTCAAGGTTTCAGCAGCCTCGCTGCCTCCTCCTCCTCCTCCTCCCACCGCCCTCCCGCAGCCCCGTCCTTTGGAAAAGGTGAAGGATGGAGTGTGCAGGAGGCTAAAATCCTTCTATTGATTGTAGTCTGGAGAGCAATTAACGCCAGCCTCGCGCTGCTCCTGACCCCAGCCCTCGCCGGGGGACGGAAGGGGTGCCCAGGGAATGGGGAAGGGGCCGGGAGCAAAACTGATTGAACCCCGAGGCGGGCTGGCTGCCAGGGGGTGGCACTGTGTCCGCAGCTGGCACCTGAGCTGTCCCCCGTGGTGCCAGGAGCGCAGGCTGCGCCGTGCCCGTGGGAGAGCCGCTCCTGCCGCCGCCTGCATCTGCTTACCCTCGCTGCCAGGGCCGGGAGCTTTGCTCTTCGCGGCCCCTCCAGCCTCTGGCTTCCCTTTCTGGAGCAGCTGGATACCAGGAGGAGGGAGGGGAATTATAAATGGCTTGTGGCTGGGTGGCTGGGCTGTGCTGGGGACACCTGTCCTGGGACGATGGATTCCTTTCAGCTCCTGCACGCCGGGCCCCAGCTGGTGAAACGCTCCCTAATCCATTTCCAGCCGGCTGGAGCATCATTTATCAGCGAGCCAGACAGAGCAGGCCTGGCAGGGAATGGCTGCTGCCCTTTGTGGCTCCTCGCAGCCGCTGACATGTCATTATCGGGATCGAAGGTGCGGCCCCTGCAGCCACTTGGCACCTATTCGTTCTCATTGTCCGGGCTGCCGGGGACGGGAGGGGGCGGCGCGGGGAGAGCGTTTTCCTGCCCAGGAGGCACAGGAGGAAGGGCAGGAGCCGCTGTGCTGCAGGGAGCTCGGAACTGCCGAGCGCTGGGCGCTGCTCCTGTGCTCCGGGCAGAGGAGATGCACAGGCGGGGGAGGGACCGCGACCCGCCCCAGGAATCCTCGCCAGGGACATCCCTGAGTGAGGACGGGGCTGGGGGGACACCTGGACAGCAGCCCCGACTGAAGGTCCCCAGGGTGGAACTGGGAAGGAGGGAGCTGGGGAAGGTCTGGGGCGTGTCCTGAGGGGTCTGGGCTGGAAGCGAGCGCTGGCAGGGCTGGGCACAAGGATGCGAGGAGAGAGGAGCAGCCCTGGCCCCGCTCCAGGGCGGAGCTGGCAGAGGCAGCGGCTGCGCAGCGCCCCGGGAGGGCTCTGGAGGGACCACTGGAGCTCCCCGGGTCCAGCCCCCCTTCCAGGATCTCCTGAGAGCCTCCTCTGGATTGTGGAGAGCCTTGGGGAGCTCCAGCCAAGCTCCTGGCTCTGGGGCTGCCCCTCCCGTTTGCTGTGGCTGTGACACGGGCTCGCCCTGTGCTCTGGAGCCGGGGCTGCTCCCCTGGCCCCTCTCTCTCTCCAGGGGCAATCCCAGCCCTGGGAGCTGCTCCCGGGCCTCCCGGAGCTGTGCAGGGAGCTGTGGCTGTGGCTGAGCAGCCAGGGCTGTCCCCTGCCCCAGCTGCAGGGACAGCCAGGGAGAAGCCGGGGAGGGGAAATTGGGAAGGGGAATGATTCCAGAGCCTCTGCCTGCTCCCTGTAAACCTGCCTCTGCTGGTTTAAAGCATCCCATTGGCACGATAACTTCCTGTGCGGATCGCGAGCTTTTCCTGCTTCCCTGGATGTGCTGGAGGATTGGTAGGGAGCGCGTGGGGCCCTGCTGTGTGGCTCTGCTCCTTTCCCTGCCTCTTCCCTCGGCCCTGGGGTATTCCCCAGGGAATTGGTTGCTCCCTGGCCTCTCTGCCTGTGCTCCCCACCGTGGTTTTGTTCTATCCATTTTCCCATTGCTATTCCACGTGGAAGTGCTGTCCCAGCTGCTGTGGGCAGGAGCAAGGGTTATATCCATCAAATCCACCTGGGAAAGGCCCCAAGCCCACAGGACAGATAATTTTCTCATGACAGGCTCCTGGGAGAAATATTTTTCTCCTGGCAATTCTGTTCTCCATGCCCTGAGCAGAACAGCTCATACCCCTCATAAACTCTTTCCCTGCCTGAGAATCCTGGATGTTCTCATCCCTATAAATGTCCTTGTGCTCTCCTGGTGCAAACACCCCACAGCAGCGAGTCGCAGGGGTTGATGCTGGCTTTCCCCAGCCCTAAAGAGGCATTTCGTGGCATTTGCTTTGTTCTGTGTCTCAGCAGGTCTGAGCTACCTGAGGTGTTCCTCTCCCCATTTCCATTCCCTGCGCCTCTCCCGCTCCTCCCCGGCTCCCGTTGGGATTTCTCCGAGAGTCCTGTCGGGCTCTGCTGCTGCTGCGGGGCAGGGGCTCCCCCAGCCCCTCGGGGCCCGTCCCCTCGGGTCAGGGCTGGCACCGCAGCCACTCTGCCTTTCGGGAGCTGCCAGCGGCTCCAGCCCGTCAGGGCTGGCAGGGACAGCCCCATCCCGGGCGTGTTTCAGGCTGGGGAGGATGGGAAGCGAGCCCTTGGAAGGAGCAGGAGCTCCCCGGCGATTCCCGTTGTCATTCCGAGCACGTTCCAGCAGCGGGGCTGGGAGAGGAGCCCACGGGGCAGGCGGAGTTTTCCGCTTTGTGGCGTTTGTGGAGAAACTCCCGCAGCCTCCCCTGCCCTCGCCTGCTTCCCCCCGCAGCTGAAGAACATTAAACACATGAAATGCATTAGCTCGGATTTTTCCTTCCCCCTGCCCCCCTTCCCCAGCCGGGGACCTCCAGGAGGAAGAGGCCTGTGAATTGACCCTGCCCAGCGCTTTAATTGACAGGTCATTAAAGATGAATGTGTGGCTAGAGAAAAAAATATTCAGATTGCAGGCCGGTTGTTGTCCGTGTGGGATTTTAATGATTTATGTTCCTTTCTCCTCCCCTCCTTCCCACCCCCCTGACTCCAAACAATCCAGGCACCATGGGAGGTCTGTTTCTGGATGGGGAGGAGAGCCCAGCACTGGAAGACATCAGCAAATGGACAGTGGAGGACGTTTGCAGCTTCGTGTCCAACTTGTCTGGCTGCACCGAGTACACTCAGGTAAAGCCCAGCAGCCCCAGAGTGTCGTGGCAGGAACATCCACATTCCCTGAGAGCCCCGTTCCCTCCCAGCTGGGCTTGTCCCTCCTGGAAGCTGCATCGCGGAGCCCTGCAGGGGTTTTCTGGGCCCCTTCTGGAGTTTTTCCCCGTGGATTGCTGAACTTGCTGCCAGCCGAGGCGTGGGGATGAGTCTTGGGCAGAAATAAGGAGGGAGTTCAGCAGGAGAGGATGGGATTAGGGGCAGGGTTAGGACTGAGCCTGAGCTCAGGTAGAACAGTCTTTGTTAAAACCAGGTGGAGCAAACAGCTGTGCCTGGGAGAGGGGCACTGAGGGACAGGAATGGAGGTGGGGACAGGGAGCCTGCGCCAAGGGGAGTGGCAGGGATTTAGGATGTGCTGGGGAAGGGATCAGGGCGAGGCTCAGGGAGGGCCAGGCTCTGACTGTGGGGAGGGGGAGGCAGAGGAGTCTGCGTTAGAGGAGGTGGATGGTGGATGGTGGATGTCTGTGGGATGTCTCTCTGCACAGAGGGGAGGTCAGGAGCTGGATTTAGTGAGGATGAGGATGGTCCAGGACTGTGATGTGTGAGCTGATGAGAGCTCAGGAAAAAGGCTCCAAACCCCAAATCCCAGCTCCTCCCATTCCCAGTTACCCCCACTCCAGTGGTACTGCAGTGTCAGCATTCCTGCACTGGGGAATGACCTCTGGAATTGCCTGGAATCCTCTGAAATGTGCAGGGATCTTCAGCACAGCCCCCTGGCAGCAGGATCACCCCTTCCCACCTTCCTTCCACGCCATCCCAGTGCTCCAGTGGGGCAGGAATCAACCGTGGGACTGAGCTTCTCCCTTCCCAGTGCATCCCAGGCATTTCAGGGTGCTGGAGCTGCTGCAAGCAGCCCCTGGCGTGGCCTGGCCCTGCTCAGTCCTGTGGAGCTCCGTGGCTTTAGGGGATGAGGGCTCCAGGCCCTGCCTGGGGGGTTTTAATGGGGTTTTTTACTGTGTGAAAATGCCAGAGCTCCGAGGCTCTGCCTGTTCCCTGTTCCAAGCCCACAGCTGCCAGGGAGGTCTGGCACTGCTGAGCTCCCTGCTCCTGCCAGGAAAGGCCTGCAAGCTTCCCTGGAATGCTCTGCATCCAGAACTAGGCTCAGGCAAACCAGGGAACTTCAGCACAACCAGAAGTTGCCCCGGCCTGGCTGGGATTCAGCTTTGTCTCTGCACTGGAGCTGAGGGACGCCCCAGGGGATGCTTTTCCCAAGTTCAGGCTTTTTGTGGAGTTGTTTTAGGGAGGGTTTTGGCTCCTGGCCGGGTTGGCTGCAGAGGAGGGGAGAGGAATGGGTGTAGTGAGCTGTGCTGGGCAATAAAAATCCACTTGGCTCCAGCAGCCACTGCCAGTCTCCAAAGGGATGGCTCCAGGCTGCAGATACAGCACTGGAAACACCCCTGGTGGATAAATAATAAATACGGGCTGAGGCTTTGAGTTGACCTTTTCCATGGTGCCCTGCTGTCCAGGGCAGCACAGGTGGCTCAGGTGTGACACTGAGCCTGGCCCTGGGTGTGTCCCCTCAGGTATTCCGAGAGCAGGCCATCGACGGGGAGACCCTGCCCCTCCTGACAGAAGAGCACTTACTGAACAACATGGGGCTCAAGCTGGGACCTGCCCTGAAGATCAGGTCACAGGTAGGAAAATCTCCTCTCTCAGAAGGAGTGGCACCATTTAAAGCTGTCCCTGGGGCTCTCCAGGAACGTGGTTTATCGATTGTCATTTATTAAGCAATAATTTAGTTGCAATTCTGTTTTAAGAACGCTCGATCTGTCCTTGAAAATGTTCTGTAGCCTCACCTGAAACCTGTCACAGCTGTTTCAGGGAGAAATCCTCACCTGAAATCTGTCACAGCTGTTAGAGGGAGAAGCCACTGACAACTCAGTGCCCAGGGGCAGAAATAAATAGTCCAGGCTGAGTGGTGGGAGGGAACAACAGGGATGCAGTGGGAAGCTCTTAAAATGGGCTGGTTCCAGCCACGGCGGTTCCATTCCTCTTCCCCTCAGCGGGACTCAAACCCAGAACATCTCAGCTGGATTCTTTCCCCACGGAGCGCTCGGAAAATCTCTCCTGCCGCTGGTGAAGGCCAGGCTGTGCTGTCCCCTCAGGAATTGTGTCCTGGGAGGGGCTGTGGCTGCCACTGCACAGCCCTGGGCGTGGGGACAGTCCCAGCTCTGGCCAGATCCCCAAACCCACGCTGCTTGTGCTGTGCTGGAACAATGAGAGCGACTTTACTGCTTTCCCTGCAGCCCTCCCTGTTTATGAGGGGGCTCATAAAAAGGTTCTGTGGGCAATTGTTCCCCGTGGGTCAATTCAGGAGGAAATAAAACTCTTATGTTCCTTAAAAAACAAGAGAGCCCTGAACAGCTCAGGGATGGGGCTTGGGGTGGGGGGAGTGCGAGGTACGGGCTGGAACTTGGAAAATTCCTTCAATTTAATCAATAGTGTTTAAAGTTCCATAACAAGGCAGGGCTGGGGGTTGGATGGGGGGGAGCAGAGCCCTGATGCTGCTCCCTGAATAATGTCCCACTTGTCTGGGTCCAGCAGCAGCCCCTGGTTTTGTTTAAGCTCAAATGGGAAGCAGCTGTGGAGGTGCTGGGAGGCTGCAGCGAGAGGCTCAGGCTCCCTCCAGCAGGAGTTTTACTCTCCCTCCCTGCCTTGGCCTTTTTAAAGAGCAATTCCTGCTGTTCCAAAGTGGACAGGCAGTGCTGTGCCACCAGCAGAGTCCTGGTGAAGTGTCCATGGATGAAAGGGGCGGGAATGAGCCAGCCCCCCTCACCTGGGGTGTCCCAGCACACCTGGAGCTGGGACAGGGGGATCCAGGGCAGACCTGGGGGCTCCAGCAATGCCCAGGAGAACAGGAGCAGGACTGCAGGACAAAATCCCTGAAGTGAGAGGAGGAAATCTTCCCTGGGCTGGTTTTCAGGTGCAATGGGATTGCTTCATTCCAGTGACGTCCCATGGACCAGCTTGGCATGGAAGGGACCTCAACGTCCCCTCCAGTGCCACCCCTGCCACGGGCAGGGACACTTCCCACGATCCCAGGGTGCTCCAAGCTGTGTCCAGGCTGGCTTTGAACACATCCAGGGATGGGTGGGGCTTCTCCGGAGAGCCTCTTCTGCCCGCGGTTCTCGGGAGCCTGCACGAACGCGCGCCGCTCCTGGGGGATTCTCCTGCCCTCCTGCATCCCACAGCTGCTTTTTCCCCGTTTTTCCGCAGGTGGCCAAGAGGCTGGGCCGGGTGCTGTGCATGGCCGGCTTCCCGCTGCCGCTGCCGCTGCAGCCGCCGGGGCTGCGGCCCCCGGAGCGGGAGGCGGCCCCGGGCGAGCTCCGTCCCGCCTCCACCGGCAGCGTGGCCTCGCCCTTCGGCAGCGCCGTCCCGGCCAGCCGGGGCTCCCCGAAGCAGGAGAACGGCAACCCCGCCCTGCTCGGCGACACCACCAAACCTCCGTCCTAACGCTCCAGGCACCGAGGGAGCCGCGGCGCTGCCTCCCCGGCACGGGAGGAAAGGAGGTTTCTCCATATTTTTTTTTTTTTTCTTTAATTTTTTTTTGGTGGGTTTTGTTTTTTTTTTTTTTTTTTTTTTTTTGGGAAAAATAAAAAAAAAAAA
>WAAG01057712.1:12224-61210 GCA_013390105.1 Tichodroma muraria | reverse complement strand
AAAAAAACAACCACGGAGAAGATTTCTGAACTGTAAAAAAAAAAAATAATAAAGGGAAGGAAGGAAATTATCCAAAGATGATGTCGTGGGACGACGCCAAGTGAAGAGAAGGATGCTGGAGGATGGAGGCAGCATTCCCGTTCCATTCCACTCTCCTCAGTGGAGCTGGAGAGCCCTGCGCAGGGAATAATGGACAGGCTGCTCTTTGCCTTCAGGACCTCCGGGGTGTGACTCCCCAGGGAAGGGAAGGGGCTCTGCTCCTCCCACCGGTACTTCGAGCAAAAAAACCCATCCACACCCAGCCCAGCCACCTTCCCAGACCTCCCCTCCTCCCTGGAAACTGGGCTCAGTTCCTCATTCAGGTGTTCTATGCATCTCTAGCAACTTTGAAAACAATACCAAAGACAGACAAAAAGGATAAAAAGACAAAAAAAAAAAAAAAAAAAAAAAAAAAAAAAAGGCAAGTTCCCGTCCATGTTTACTTCGTGCGGATGGTACAGAGCCACCCTGCCTGGCACAGGGGCCTGGCAGCCCCCAGGAGAGGGGACCGTGCCCGTGCTCCAGCCCTGCAGGGGTGGTTTTCCCATGGGATGGATGCTCTGGGGCAGGAGGGGTCGCAGCCTCTCTGCGGGGCCGGCCGTGGCCCCGGGCTGGTTTTTGGAAGCCTTGTTTCAGAGGTGGATGTATTGCACGTTCTGGCCTGCTGTGGAGCACGAGACAGAGCCCCGGGCCCTCCCGAGCCCTGGCAGCAGGGGAGGGGGGCAGCCCGAAAACAATGGGCAGAGTTTTTACTACTGTGAATGAGCTGGGAACTCCTGGGGGTGAGCTCCTGTGACTTGTACAGTTGTGAACAACAATCACATGTGGTACTTTTCTCTCTCTCTCTCTCTCTCTCTCTCCCCCCCCCATCCCTTTTTTTTGGGGTTTGTTTTTTTTTTTGTTTAAACGTTGCACGTGCTGCCGTTTTTCTTACAGAATAGCTTTGGTGGTACTTTAGCTTCTTTATATTGTAAAAAAAGGAAAAATAATTCATTATCCATCACATCACGATAAAAATGCTTTCCAGCAATCAATTTAAATAAAAAAGAAAAACACTTAATTTACAAATGGTACCTGGCTTGCCCCAAGCAGTCTCTGTCCTTCCTTTCCCGGGTGCCCACCTGGGCCAGGTGCCTCCCCACAGGTGCAGCAGAGCTGCCACATTCCTGCCTGGACTCCAATCCCAGCGCTGGTTCCCAGGGCAGCCAGGAGAAAAAGGGAATTCCTTTCTCTTTGGGAAGAACAGGTAAGTTAAAATCTTTTACGAAGGGAAACTCCTCACAGTTAAGGTGGTGCAGTTCTTACCTGGGCAGTGTTTCCTGCATGATCAATTTTGCCTTTCCTTATTCCTTCATGCCTGCACAACATCCCCAGCCCAAGAAACTTTAATTTAAAGTTTCCTTCTGCTTCTTAGAGCAGCTTGAACTCTGATCAAGGCTTCCATGGCAGCTACAAAGCTCTGGAAGAGTCTGTGCAGTCCTTCAGGCTTTTGGGCACCGGGGAGGTTTGGTGAGGGCCCCAGAGCTAAATCTGGGCTGGCTGGTGGGGCAGAGGGGAGGAACCCTGGACAAAAACCTCGTCCTTCCCTCGCTCAGCTCACTTCGCAGGAGCTGAAGTGAACTCTGTGCTATTGAAAGCAGCCGGTTTGCATGAGGGGCTTTTATTCCCTCTGCTGAGCAGTTTTTACTTGCCTTGACTTGGCCACGGTTTTATTGGTACCAGAACTGGTAGAAAAAGCTGGAAAAGTCCAAGTTGAGTGGAAAAGTCCAAGTTGTGTCACCGAGCCGGTCCTGGGTGGCACCTGGGGCTGGTCCCTGCTGTGTCCCTGGCTCTGGCAGCAGCTCTGGGTGCTGCAGGGTGGGAGGGCTCAGGCTGGAGAGGGGCTGCAGGTGCTCAGTCCTCATCGGAAAACTCCAGGTCCTGCACGACGTCGTCGCCACCCTGTGCCAGCTGCTCCAGGTCGGAGCGGGACAGCCCCCGGGGGCAGCTCCTCCTCTCCCGGGAGCCCCGGGCTCCTTCCCTGCCTTCCTCTGCTGGGGAAAGGGACAGGTGTCAATAACCCTGCCTGCAGCTCCTCACTAATTAATGCCGGGCACTCGTTAACTCCTGCGGGGAGCCCGCAGGGCTGGGCACAGCAGCGGCGCCTGGGGGAGGCGCAGGAGCCCCAGGTGCCCCAGCTGAGGCTGGAACAGGAGGGGAAGGGGGGGCACGGGGCAGGCAGGGCTTCCAGCGGGTCTGGGCACAGCTCTGCCACTGCGGAGCCCGGCGACACAGGGCTGGGGACGCTCCCCAGCCAGGCAAGGGTCACCCCGCGCCCTGGCAGGGCTCAGGGGAAAGGTGAGGGCACCTGGGGGTGGCTCCTGAGCCCCCTGGGCTGCAGGAGAGGAGATGAAAGGGGCTGGAACACCTTAACCCTTTGCTCTCCGCAGCTCCGAGCTGCCAGCTCTCCCCGCCAGGGTGTGTCCTCCCCTCCAGAAAGCCCCGGGTCCCCAGCGCTGGCAGGAATTCCCTGCTCACCCTCTGACTCGATGTCCTCTTCCAGCTCTTCCTCGTCCTCCTCCACTTCGTAATTCCCTTCTTCATCGTCGTCCTCCTCCCCGAACTCCTTGCTGCTGGCTTCTGAGCTGTCATCCGAGGCCTGCCTGGCTCTGCCTTTCCCTGGAAGGGTTTTCAGGGTGGGAGTGGAACATGAGCAGCAGCACATGTGAGGGGCAGAGAGCTCAGGAGTGCCAGACACGCCAAAGGGGAGACTAATCCACATTTCTCACAAATATTCCCCCCCAAAGCCATCTCCCCTTGCTCCAGAGGCCCAGCACCTCTTCCTGAGCCATTCCTAATTCCCAGCTTTCCCTTTCAGCCAGAAATCCATCTGGAAAACACAGGACACCTCCCCAGCTCCTGGTTCTTTCCTGCTCAGAGATTCCCAAAGTGGATTCTTCCCCCTCTTCAGCCCTTGCAGAGAGCCCAGCCAGGGATTCTTTCCTGCCTGACAAACGTTTCCCATTCCAGGGGAAAGCTCATCCTGATGTGATGGAATTCCCTGCACCCAGCACCTTTTCTGCTGCCCTGGGAGGATTCTGGGGGGGTGATCCTGCTGAAATTCCTCCATCAGGAGCAGGAATCTCTCCTGGATCCACAGCTCCAAAAAGGGACTGCAGATTCCCTGCCCTTCCTGCTGCACACACCCGGGGCATCCCAAATATTCCAGGTCGCAGGAGGAACACCCAGGTTTAGCCCCAAACTCTGTGGTGAACTTCCAGGCAGGCTGCACAATTCCCTGTGGCCCTCTCGTGGTCACAGCCCAGGTGACATCACCCCCTGCTCTCCAGGATTTCTTGGCTGGTTAGGAACGCTTGGAACATCAGGACAAAATAAATAATAAATGAGAAGTGCAGCAAGGACAGGATCAAAGATCCCTGTGCTGGTGACAGCCCCTGCCAGGCACAGAACCTGCACAGGGCTCTGTCCAGCCAAGCATCCCCTGGTTTTTGGGCTCTGACCTTGTGGGTGACAAAAGGAAGGTGCCAAGGGGAGGAGAGAGTGTGGGGCATGCCCAGGGAAAAAACCACAGGGCTGAGGCTTTAAAAAGAGCTGGACTGGGAGGGAGGGAAAGATAAAAGCATCCCAAACACCTTCAGAGCCACTTCATCCTGTGCTCTCCCTCCTTATCAGGGAATCTTTTGAACCCAACATGGCCAGCATGGAACCCCCTTAGGGCAGGGCCAAACTGACCCCCATCACATGGAACTGGGGACAAGGGAAATGGGACTGGGGATGAGGAAAATGGGACTGGGGACGAGGAAAATGGGATTGTGGGCAAGAGAATTGGGATTGTGGGCAAGGGAAAGGGGATTGTGGGCAAGGAGAAGGCAAGCCCAGCCCCAGCCCTGTACCTTTCACAGAGAAGCCACCGTTCTCCTCCTCAGAGTCACTGTCCAGCTCAAAGAGATCCTTGAATTCCTTCTTATCCTCCTCCTTTCTCTCATCCTGCTTCCTGCGCTTGATTTCTGGGAAGTTCAAGTCTTCAAGCTGGAAAGAAAACGAACCCAAGAGTAGGAACAGCCCTGGTTTGTGCTTTTAAATGTCAAAGGCTGTGTTTAAAGGCAGGAACTTGGCTCTGCCCACCTGCCCAGAGCAGCTGGGTCTGTCTGCTGCCAGCCACAGCTTTGTGAGGGGGTCCCAGGGGTGAGTGAGACACACAGAGCTCTGCTGCTGCATTGATCTTCCCCTAATAAACTACTTTTGCTAATGGAACATCCACTGCTGGTCCCTCAGCAGGGAGGAAGATGCAGGAACCCATGAGAGGCTGGCTGTGGGAGCTCTGGAGGGGGAGCCATGCAAGCCAGGCTGTGCTGGGCATCTCTGGAGCAGCAGCTCCCGAGCCACTCCCTGGTTTTGGGTGCACATTTCAGGATTTCAGGGGCTGGGGATGCTCAAGGTCTGTCTGCATCCCCTGCCCTGACGGAGATCAATGGGCCAAGAGCCCCTGGAGCAGGCAGCCAATATCAATGCCATTAAGTCCTCTCAACTGACACCACCTCAGTGCTCTTTACACCTCTCCGGAGGGGGATTAGGGGGAGGATTTACTTGCAAGGGCTCAGGCCAGCAGGGCAGAGATAATCAGAATGCAAATGAAATCCCAAGTGCTCCCAGAGCATCAGCTGCCCCTGCCCTGCCTGGCTGCACACCCCTCCTGGGAAGCACTCAGGCATTAGCACGCATTAGGCTTCCTTGGAAACACTCAGCCCGCGGGGCATCACTCATCTGCTCTCCTGCCACCCCGCAGACCACCCCAAAACGCCCTCCAGTCTGAGCACAGCAGCCAGGAGCAGTCTGTGTGGAGAAGCAGAGCCAGGGAGACGGAGCTCTGCATTTGCTGCTGCGGCCGATTCCGGGAATTTCTCCCGGCCTGTTCCAGGGTTAAGGTCCCAGCTGGGCCCCACTGATCCCGGAGCTGAGCACTTCCCACCTGCAGCACTGGGATGGGCAGGCAGGAGCTGGGCAGGGAAGGGCAGAGGGGAACAAATCACCCATCACCATTTGCAGGGGAGTTTTAAATCATCATCGTTTTAAATCATCATCTTCCCTCCTGCTCTTTCGCCACAGTGAGAGGCCTCTGCTCCTCCCTGCCTGTGCTGGGGAGCAGCACAGGGCTGGCTTTAAAAACGGCCCAGAGGTGCCAGGGAAGAGATCTGGGATGCAAAATGCAGCAGGGGCAGTGACCAGGGGCAGTGACCAGGGGCACTGCCAGGCTGCTGGCCTCAGCTGACCCCACGGCTGGCACCTGTGCCAGGCTGGTTACAGGACCCCAGAACGGCCTGGGTAGGAAAGGGCCCTAAAACTCCCCAGTTCCATGGGCAGGGACACCTTCCACTGCTCAGAGCCTCATCCAGCCTGGCCTTGGACACTGCCAGGGATGGGGCAGCCACAGCCTGGTTATGCTCCAGCCCCACCACGGGGTGATCTCCAAATTATGAAAGCATTTTCCTTAAAACCCTCATTTCTGGGGAACAGGCAAGCTCCTGTCCTGGCAGCAGGGATTCTGCATTCCCACAGTGCCCAGGAAAAACCCCCATTTCCAAAGGCAGTTTTGGGTGACATCAGCACAAGCTGAGCACAGCAAACGGGACCTGGTGCTGGATGAGCTGTGCCACCTCCACCCTTCTGAGACCCCACAGGACCCTCAGGATGGGCACCTCAAAATGAACCCCAAACTTGCTGTGGAGTGATCCCAAAGGACTGAGATTTGCACTGACACAGCCCCCAGCCCCTGTGTTCATCACACACAAGCACTAATTAGCTAATTTGGGGGCCAGCCTTTTAATCCCCAGCTAGAGGGTTCCTATCTACTGAGTCTCACCAAGCTGATTATTCCCCATCCCATTAGAAACCACTGGGAAAAGCAAATGGAATGGGCAGAAAGGGTCAGAGCTGTTGTGTAAGGCGAGCTGCAGCTCCCAGCCAGGCTGGGTTTCTTTTTTTTCCCTGTTATTACCTTTTTTCCCCCCAATGGCTGCTAATAGGACATGGATTTTCCCAGCCCTAATGGGCCTCATGGTGTTCCCTCTCCTGCTGGGGCTCACAAAGCTGCATCATTAAGCCACCAGTCCCCACCGAGCCACACAACAGCCCCATTCACCAGCAGAGCTGCCAGGCAGCCTTGGACTGAGCAAACCCCAAACCTGCCCCTCTGGACTGAGCAAACCCCAAACCTGCCCCTCTGGACTGAGCAAACCCCAAACCTGCCTCCCTGCAGAAAGCTGAGATGCAGGGCAATGTCTCACCACAGCAGCAGGGCCAGTCTGGGGCAGGAGCCCCCAGTCTGTGCTGTCCCTGTCCCCTGTCCCCTGTCCCTGTCCCCTGTCCCTGTCCCCATTCCCTGGCTGCACTTCCCAGGTGCTTTTTGCCCTCCCTGTGCTCTCTGTCCCCTCTGCAGGGCTGCCCTGGGTATTCCAGCCCCTCCTGAGCTCTGGGAGCTGGCTGGGAGCCACCCTCCTCCCTGCCACGGAGCAGCTGAGCTGCTGCCAGCACAGGAGATCCGTTCCTGTGCCTGGCATCAGCGCAGAGCCACTTCCCCCTGAGACCCCAGTGCAGCTCCTGCTGCAGCCTGGAGTGGCCCCAGAGCATCTGGAGATGGGGGAAGTGACAGCCTGGGCATTTCTGGCCAGACAAAGTCCTGGGTGTCACCAGGACGGGGCTCAAATTCAGGATTTGGTACTCACTCTTTCCTTGCCGCTGATTTCCAGCTGGATCTCCTTCTCTCTCAGCTTCTTCCACTGAGCATAATATTTGGTCAGGGGTGTCCCC
Organism: Tichodroma muraria; assembly: GCA_013390105.1. Taxonomy (NCBI): domain Eukaryota; kingdom Metazoa; phylum Chordata; class Aves; order Passeriformes; family Sittidae; genus Tichodroma; species Tichodroma muraria. The sequence continues at coordinate 54,364 of WAAG01057712.1, read as the reverse complement.
TCCTCCTTCACCTGCTTCTCCCACTCTTCCTGTGGAGAAAGGGGTATAAATTCAAAGGTTTTCCAGGCAGTTTTCCAAAAAACACAGGCAGTCAAGGGCACAAGGTGAAGACCCTTTCCCAAACCACATTTTCCCGGCTCCTGGGCAGAGATTGGCAACCACAACTCAGAGGCAAGCAGGACTAAATGAATTTAATTTAGCCTCAGTTATTTAAGCAGATGCTGAGTCAGGAGTGGTGGGACTGAGAACCCTCCCCAGGCCAAGCAAAGCCTGGGCTCTGCAGGGAAAACAGAGGGAGCCAAAAGCTGAAGTGGAAAACTGGAAAATGCAATCCTGTGATGCCAAAGGCACTGAGAGGCACAAAGCCCCCACAGAGGAGCATCTCTGGGGGTTCAGGGGGTGCTTCAGCTTCTGGCAGATCCCCAGATTATCTCAGCACGGTGGCCTGAAATGGGAGTCCCCAGATTCCAGTTTCTGCCTGCTGGAAGAGGTCTGAGTCTCAGAGGTGCTGGCAACTCCAAGAGGTTCTCCCAAAACGAGCTCAGTGCCCTCTGGGACCCCCTGTTACTGAAAATTCCCTTCTGCTCCAGCCGCAGGGAGAAGACAACACAGAGGGCAAGGCAGATGATGCTGTAATGGAAAAAAATCCCTTCAAATGAAACCTGCAGGCAGGTACAGCAAAGGGACAGAGCAGAGGATCCATCAGGACAAAATCTGCCTCCTGCTCCTTCCATGGAAGCACCTCATCACCTGCTCAGCCCTCGGGCTGAGTTCAGGCCCAGCTCCCAGGAGCGCTCCCAAGCCCCGAGTACCGCCCAGAGCTGCCTGAGGGCCTTCCCTGTCCTACAGCCAAGTGTTTGTGTTTGAACCAAACATTCCCCTGCAGGCTCCTGGACTGGGCCCAGCCCGGGGGGAGCAGAGGGTGAGGAAGTGCAGAGCCCATTTCTGCTGCCCAGGCAGGGCAATGAGGAGGCCATAAATGGTGGGAAGCAAATGAGATGGTTAAAAACTCTTCCACCCTTCAATCATTCGGCATCCAAGCCCTGAAAGGGGGTGGTGGGATGTCAGATTAAAATTAATTCCTCACCTGATAACATCCCTTTAGCTAAAAACTCCCTCCCAGAACTGGACCTGTTCCCTGGATCACCACAGAGCCCAGGAAGATTTGCATGACCCCACAAAACCCAGCAGCAGCCAGACCTTAGGTGCTCCTGGGGAGCTGAGCTGAAGGAGGGAGCTCCCCTGATTCCTGCTGCTCAGCCACCCCGGAGACACCCAGGCAGCAAGAAGTTAAAATAATCCTCAGGTTCGTCCCCGAGGGCCTGCAGCCAGAGCTGCTGGGAAGAGCAGACAGTGGCAGGGCTGATAAAAACCCTGTTTTATTCAGCTCCAGCCCCTCCCCAGCTCCTCTGCCTCAGGGAGAGCCCTGGAGGCTGGGATCTCTGCCTCTGCACTGGGTGGGTGGTCACAGCAGTGCCACAAAAATCCAAACCAACAATCCCCCCCGAACCACCCAAGTGCCTCACTCCAGAGGGGAAGCAAGCAGCCCAAGCCAGGCTGGCACTTCCAGCCCCAGAGTCACTGCAAACCCAGCTCTGCTCCCAGAATAGCTCTGTGTGCCCTGGCAGAGGTGCCAGGGCTCCAACAGCTCCTTCTCTGCAGCCCCTGCCCCCAGCCTGGAGGCTGCTCTGCACTGCAGCTCCGGGCTCAGCTCGCTGCCAGCGGCTGGAGCTTCCAGGGATGCACAAATCCAGGCTTTCCAATGAACCCCAGAGACTGCTCCGAGCCATCAGCTACCTCACAGGCAGACTGCAGCAGGCAGGGAGCGCTGGACCCCCCCAGAGAGGCCCCACACAGCTCACCTGCTCCCAGGCTTGCAGAATCCCCTGAATCCCTGCAGGCACAAACTGGCACTGCCAGGAATGGGATGATGAAAGCAAAGGGATGGGATGATGACTCCCCAGCAAAGGCCAGGCCCTTCCACACAGGTGTGTGCACCGCAAACAACAGGAGGGCACAACTGAGGGGCTGCTCCCACCAGGCTCTCGGGCAGGCCCGGCTCTGCCAGGCCCGGCTCTGCGGGAACATCTGCCCCGCCTCACACATCCCCTTCCCATCNCCCCAGGCTGTCCCCCTGTCCCCAGGCTGTCCCCCCTATCCCCTGTCCCCTGTCCCTGTCCCCAGGCTGTCCCTGTCCCTGTCCCCAGGCTCACCACGGCCGCGGCGCTGGCCACGCCGAACGCCGCTCGCTGCCGCCTGCTGCAGATGTGGGCTGAGTTCTCCTGCACCTTCTCCAGCAGCTGCCGGATGGGCCTGCAGTAGTTGGCAACCTTGCACTCCTTCAGGAAGGATTTCAGCTGGGAGCAGGAAAAGGAGAGGAAGAACGGAAGCACCGTGAGGGTTTCCATCAGATGCCATCGGTGAAAAAGCAGCTCCCACCCTCAGAGAGCAACGGCACCTTTCACTCATCCCACACCCCCTGGGATTTATCACCCCCAGGCAGGCCTGGGGGTCCTGATTCCCTGGGCTGGGAGGATGCAGAGAGCTGCAGTTTGCCCCAGAGCAGCTCTGGAACACTGCTTTGCTCTGGAAGAGATGGATCAGTGGGGAAAGCTCTGTGCTCCTGGGGCCTCAGCTGCCAGTGCAGCTGCAGCTGCAGCCTGCGATCAGCCAGATAAAAAGGAGCACTGGGGACCTGCACGAAGCCCAGGAATGACAGTGGACACGTGTGGATGCTCCACGGCCAGAACCACAGGGAAGGCAGCCCTGGAATGAGGGAAGGGGTCTGGGGGTTAAGGCTGTGGAACATCAGCTGAGATTGGGATGGGGAATATCCCATACAGGGGGGTGGGAATGATGGGTGGGACTGAAGGCAGGCTCTGAGAAGAGATTTCAGATCGGTGTGGAGGTGTCTGTGCACTGGGAGTGAGGGGCTTTGGTTCAGTGGGAAAAGCTGGTGCTGCTCCAGGGCTGGGATGAAGCCAGGGAGGTTTGCTCCAGGTCTGACCCCACCAACCCAACTCCAGCTGACACCCCCGACCTTCCCAGGGCTCAAATCCACACCAAAAATGACAAAATGGAACTCTCCAGCACCACCAGCCTGCTGTGACATCTCCAAACCAAGAACTGAGGCAGCACCGGATGCTCTCGGTGACAGGAAGAAAGATGGGGCTGCCCAGGCTGATCATGGCTTGAACTGCAGCGACTGCCCTGCCTGCCAACAGCTCTCCCCAGCTCCAGCAGTGCTCTCTGAATCCTGCTCTTTGCTGGGGCCATAAATAAACACACAAACACTGCACAGACATCTGATTTAGAGAGAGAGACCCAATAAGGCAGGAGGAAATGGTTAACCACGATGGAACCTTCCTCTCTGTGGGACCAGGAGATGCTATCAGGAGGGAGATAAAGGGTTTCCAGGCAGCAAATCCATTACTGCCTCCTCCACCCATGGCTTCCAAGGTTCTGCCTCGGGAGACAGAGCTGGGGGAAGGAAGGAGATTTTCCCTCCTGTAAATGCCAGGTGGGGAGGTGTTACTGTTCATCAGGAGGCGGCAGTGCCAGCCAGCCCCTCGCTGCTCTCTGAGGGGTGTTTGCTGCAGGATCTCCCCATCCAGGAGCAGCAGGGGCTTCCCTGGTCCCTCTCCCTCCCAGCTGCCATCCCAGCAGCAGCTCAGAAAAATGGGAATTCAGACCCAGACCTTCCCTGCTTCCCCTAAAGCGCAAAGAAACCATCAGCACAATCCTGCTGCTGCTGAAGCCTGTCCTGCCCTCAGCCCCCCCTTCCTAAAATATTTATTTTTTATAGGTGCTGCATATTTATCTCCACTGAGAGATGCATTTGTCACTCGATTTATCTCACTTGATCCCCCCAGCTGCAGCCCCAGATCCATTCCATCCGCTGCCACATACATTATCATTTTTCTTCCCGTGCAGAAGTGTCACCAGAAATCCTGCAAAAATCCCGGGCTCTGTCAGTGCAGTTTGGAGCTGTGTGCTCCCTCACGCAGCCCCTGCTCCATTCCTGCTCCCCCCCACAGGTATTAATGAAACCTAATGAGATCCCAGCCCTGTGTGGAGAGGCAGGGACACGACCAGGGAGGTAAAAGAAGATAAAGGACAGAGAGAGAGGGAAAAAACAGGGTCTGTGTGTGCTTTTCCCTCCTCAGCCAAATGGAACAATGGGATCTCTGCAGAATAAAAGCCATCAGAACACCAATGTGTGCGTGTGGATGTGGCATTAAGGCCTCACGTCCCAGCCCTGTCATCGCTGGGGCTGATCCTGTCCCACTGCCAGCCTCCAACAGCAAAAGCTTCTCCCAGCGGAGACCACAGAGCAAAACCCCAGCTCCTCTTACTGGAAGTGATGCAGGGAAGCCAAACCCCGCCAGTCCCTGGCTCACACCAGGGCACAATTCCCTGGGGACAGAGGGAGCAGCAGCAGGAGCGGTGCTGGCAAGGCAAGGGAGCCAAGGCAGCACCTCCTGCCCTTCTGGCTCGCTGCAAGCCAAGCCTGGCTGCTGCCAGCTCCTGCCTCAGTGCCAGCTTCTCCCCTCCAACCTCCCACTCCTGCTCTGTGCTGCCTGCCAGGGGGCTGGGGAGCGAAGGAAGGGGCTCTTCCCCCCAGCCCCTGCAGGCAGTGACCACCACAGGGTGAGCCCTGGGCCAGCAGCAGCAGCAGCTTTGAAGTGCCTCCCATCCCCACTGGCTCTCCTTTCATCTGCCGAGTGCTTCCTGCCTTCCAGGCAGAGAACTTGGGAAGCTGAGCGTGGAAAGCTCTGCCCAGCTTCCCCCAGAGCCGCTGACCACAGCAGGAGCAGGAGCAGGGACGCAGCCCCTGCCAGCTGGAACAGCCCTGCCACGGCGCTGGGAGAGGCGTGAGCTCACCAGGGAGGCAGGCTCGGCACAGATGGAGCTCCACAGCCGGCTGGCAGCGCTCCAGGAGAAAAGCCTCTCCCCACAGGCCTTCCCGAAGGCGCGGGGATTTTGGGAAGCCAGCCCCAGCCCCAGCCCGGCAGACGCCACGAGGCTGCGGGCAGCGGCAGCCAGGCAGGAACGCGAGAGCATCGATCCTCCGCGGAACTGCCGCTGGGCCCGGGCGCGTCGGGGAGGCACGGGGCCCCTGCGCTGCCAGGAGGGGGCAGGGACAGCACGGGCACAGGAGCTGCTCTGCCTGCGCCACAGGGGCTGCCAGCTCAGCTCCCATCAGCCCGGGCAGCCCCTGTGCCAGCCAGGGGACACGGCCAAGAGCCCTGTGCCTGGCAGCTGCCAGCCCCCGGCAGGGACATGGAGCTCTGCTTCCCAAACAGCCTGTGGGGCACAGCCAGGGCCATCCCAAACAGCCTTTGGGCACAGCCAGGGCCATCCCAAACAGCCTGTGGGGCACAGCCAGGGCCATCCCAAACAGCCTGTGGGGCACAGCCAGGGCCATCCCAAACAGCCTTTGGGCACAGCCAGTGCCCCCCAGGGCCATCCCAAGGTGTGCAGGGGCTCGTGGCACACACCAGGACAAGCAGAGGTTCGTGTCCCCACAGAGGATGTGACAGCAGCCACTCCTGAGTTAAAAACAGAGGGCTGGGAATGAGGGAACACATTCCAACACTTTCACACTGAGCAGTGCTGGCTGCAGCTCCAGGTGATGGAGCCTCAGGAGGGAGGGAAGACTTGGGAGGGAAGATTGGGAGGGAAGACTGGGAGGGAAGATTGCCATCTTGTGGAGAGCACCTCGGGGAGGCTGAGGACAAGGAAAAGCTGGGGCTCAGAGCACAGGTTCTGCTCCAAGACCCCAGAATCCCCAAGAACTCACCTGAGTTCACCATCCCAACCCCATCCTAGAGCACTTCTGCAGCCTTTGCTCCACTTAGGCTCCCAACAGATGGCAAATTCCAGAGCCACTTTCCCCTACCTCCACAGCCTAATCAGATGTGATGCCTCTGTTCCTCCCCAACAACTCCCCAAACCACAAATAAAAATTAAAATCAGGCAAAGGTAAAAGGCTCTCCCCTCATTTTGAGGACCATCCTGAGTTCACTGTGAGCTTACACGACTTTATCCCGCTCTGTGCACACTCATGGCACCACCAGAAGTGTCTGCCCCCTTACCTGGATGACAGTGGGGAGAACCAGCTCTGGGAAGCCAATGCTGTGGGCTTGGCCATGGAGATATTCCAGCATCAGGTCATAGAGCTGGTCAATGAGTCCATCCTGAGCAGGAGAAACACAAATCAAGAGGCTGGGTACGACCTAAACTCTACAGATCTCCTAGAGCACCTAAACCCTACGGGTTTTCTGGACTGGGAAAGGCATCTCCATCCTCTGGGGACAGGGACACGGAGCACATTCCTTGTCACAGGGGACCCAGGCACTGCTGGAGGCCGAGGTCCCACTTACCCTGAAGGCCTTCTCCTGCAGGTTGGCATTGGAGAGCTTCAGGATCACGGCGAAGTTGATGGGCTTGGAACTCATCCGTCCTGGCTTCTTGTTGAAATCCACTTGCTGGAAAACCTGGAAGAGGAAAAAAAAAATTAGTTTAAAGGTGATCACAGCACAAAGCAACCACCAAATGACTCAGCCAAGAGCATGCAGGTGGTGGCAAAGCCAAGAAGACAATGCAGAAACTCCATTTCCTGATCACTGCCCCACAGCTTTCCCAAATATCCCAGCCAGGGACAGGGAGGGAGCAAACACCAACCACACCTGAAGCTGTGGAGACCCGCACGCGAAAGGTGCTGTGGTGTGAAGAGGAAACCAAGACAAGCAAGAGCACAAGAAACTGAGGCTTGTTCCTCAGCCCCACCTTTCTCATGGTCAGAGGTTGTACCTCAAAGCTGGAGTGGGGTTTGGAGCTGCCCCTGAAGGTGGGCAGAGTTTCAAAGCAAGACTAAGTGATGCTTACACCAAATTCACCATTGCCACTGAAATAACTGTGCCAGGGAGAGCTGCTCAGACCACTGGCAGATTCCCAGAGATCCCCACCAGAGGATCCCATGTGGCAATCAAGGGAGGCTTCAATCTCATTTAAACAAAATAAAAAAAATCCACCAACTGATGCCACCTGCACATCTGATGGCACTCAGAGGGGTGAGGAGCACGTCCTGCTCACCCACCCTCTGGAGCAGCCCCAGCTCCTCCCTCCCTGCGCCCAAACATTCCAGGATCGCCCTCCTGAGCAGGAAATAATTTCTCTCCCCTCCGTGCAGCAGCAGCACATCCATGAGCAGCCCCCCAGCACGGTGGGGACACAGCACAGGGGAGGCTGAGTGGAGCACGAGGGAGAAGCTGCTCAGGTCACAGCAGTGCCCCCAGGCCACAGAAGCAGGAGACTGTTATTGATTCCTTACATTTTATTTGTCAATCCCGGTTATTTGGAACGGAGGGACAAGCGTGGGGGCTTGTGCAAACAAAGAGCCCTGGCCTGGGGAATCGATGCCATAAACCTCGTTATGCACAGTTATTTCTCTGGCCCAAACAGAGCTATTGATTCCCCAGGTCAGACACATTAGGGGCTCCCTGGGATCCTCCCACGCCTCCGGGCAGGCACGAAGTGCAGCCAGAGGCTCTGGAGCTGGGCAGGGGAGGAAGCCTGGTTCCCATCCCGAGGGCTGAGGCACAGCGTGACGGATGTCTAGGAATCCTTGGGGCAGGCTGGCAAGGGGATAATGAGGGACCAGAGGGCCACAAAACGTCACAAGCCAGCCATGTGGCTGAAGGGAAAACCACTGGCAGACAGAGGGAAGGACAGGGCAGTGCAGGCAGGAAGGAGAGGGGATTTTGGCACTCCCAAGCTCCCAGTTTCCACATGGGGAGCGGGAAGGGAGCTGGGATCCACAGAGTGCAAACCAGCTCTGCACCACAGCACTCCCACTGCATCAGCCCAGCCAGCCCCCACTTCCCGTGGCCCCTGGGGAATTCCTGTCCCTCTGGAATGCACAGACACTCAGCCCATGTCTCCTGAAGGAGCTGAGCGTGCTTGCTGCAGGAGGGAAGTGCAGAGTTTCACTCACTCCTTCCACCAGCAGCTCCACAGAACCCATGCTCCAGGCCCTGCAGAGCCCTCTCCAAAAGCTGCCCAGAGCAGCGTCACGAACTCCACAGCTGCTCCTTCACTGCACTCGGATTCAGCTGCAACAGAGCAGTTTCCCCCTTCCTATCAAATGGAGGTTCATTTGGATGGACAGAAGGATCTGTCCTGGGATCCTTTGTTCCCCTTTCCAGCCCCAAACCACGCCCTGCTCGTACCAAAACCCTGCCCAGACCCTTCAGGCTCAGGATGGTTTGGGGAAGGGGCTTCACACGGATTTTGGTTCAGGGCAGGGTGCACTATGGGATTAGTGGCTACAGACAAATCGCTGCTGGATTTGGGAGCTGCCAGACACAGGTTTAGAGCTAAAGGACTCTGGCAGGGCACCAGAATGCAGATCCTGCTCCCAGCACCACCACAGCCACCTGGGGACCCTGGGCAGGTCACTTGGAACACAGCTGCTGAGGGAGGGCAGAGCGGGATGGGAACACCTGAGGGAGCTCAGGGTAACAATGGAGGGTGATCAGGGCAGATTGGGAACACCTGAGGGTGATCAGGGCAGATTGGGAACACCTGAGGGTGATCAGGGCAGATTGGGAACACCTGAGGGTGATCAGGGCAGATTGGGAACACCTGAGGGTGATCAGGGCAGATTGGGAACACCTGAGGGTGATCAGGGCAGATTGGGAACACCTGAGGGTGATCAGGGCAGATTGGGAACACCTGAGGGTGATCAGGGCAGATTGGGAACACCTGAGGGTGATCAGGGCAGACTGGGAACACCTGAGGGTGATCAGGGCAGATTGGGAACACCTGAGGGTGATCAGGGTAACAATGGAGGGTGATCAAGGTGCTGAGTGAGAACAATGGAGGGTGATCAGGCTGCAGGGTGGGGTCACCTGAGCGTGATCAGGTAACAATGGAGGGTGATCATGTGGCTGAGTTGGGTCACCTGAGGGTGATCAGGTTGCAGGGCGGGGTCACCTGACAGTGATCAGGTAACAATGGAGGGTGATCATGTGGCTGAGTTGGGTCACCTGAGGGTGATCAGGTTGCAGGGTGGGGTCACCTGAGGGTGATGAGGGTGCAGAGTGGCAACACCTGGCTGGGGCCTGACACCCAGATTAGGGACAAGGTGTCAGGGCCAGAATGCAAAGAGGGGGGAAGGCTCTGAGTCTTCTCTCTTACAGCACTAAAAAGCAAAAGGAATCCTCCCCCTGAGCGCCAGGACCGCAGAGGGGAGATGCCTCCGTCCCCAAATCTGGCTGGCAGGGTTCCAGACACACAGGAGCAAGAGGAAGGAAGCAGGGGAATGGCAAAGCTACCCAGGCCTGGGAGCAGGAGGTTTATAAACATTCCACAGGCTGAGGATGTGGTTTGCAAGGGACCTTTACAACAACCCCAAACCACAAAAGCCTTTGCTTCAAGAGAACTTGATTAGGAGTGAGCCTGGCTGAGTCAGGCCCTTATTCCAGCAGTGTGTGCTCCCTCCTCCTCAGTGGCCAGCCTCATGCCAAGTCTTCACAGATTTTTTTTTTTAATTCTTGAAGGTTTGGTTTTTTTTTGTTTTGTTTTGTTTTTCTTCCATTTCCTGTTGTCTGCAGTCAGGAACAACTCTGCCTTCACCAAGAGACCACAGCAGCAGGATCGAGCTTGGGGAATTCCTGCAGCCAGCTGAAGCTCTGAATTCCCCTGGCAACCCCTTTGCCTGCCCCAGCTGCACCAGTTCAACCCCCTGGGAATGCATTTCTGCACCCAGCACTTCTGCACCCACCTACCCGAGCTGTCTCAGGTACAGCTCACAGGCCAGGAAAGTTGAATCCTGTTTTCTCACAAGCCCGGTGCGGTTTGCCAGGGATTTTAGGGAGTGAGTGAAGTGGGAGCTGCTGGAGGGTGCAGTGAGTGTTTTTAGCAGGGAGAAGGTGCCAGCAGGGACCAACCCACCTCCAGGATGAAGGGCAGCACTGGGATGAAGGTCCCGGTGCTCTCGGACAGCAGGGTGAGGGCACGGATGCAGTGCATGCGCAGGGGGTAGAACCGACACGTTGGCACCAGCCTGGGCAGGAAGAATAAACAAAAATAAGTAAAAATAAATGATATTAGGCCAAATTTAGAGAGGAACTGCACCTGCACCCTTCAGCAACACAGGAAAGCATTTCCTACTCTGCTGAGGAAATCTGCACTGCAACCTGGGCTGCTGAAGCCACCCCACAGCTGGAAATAAAATTACAGGAGGAGGGGGGAAGAGCCCTGATTGACTTTCACCCATATTTCAAATAATTAAGCTAATTAAGACAAAAGTTGAGCCAAATCCCTGTCAGGCTGGGACTGAGCAGAATCAGCTCCCCCAGGAGCAGGGAGAGAATGGAGGACAATCCCTAAAACTCATTTCTGTCCCACCCTCGAGCCCCTCACCCAAGGACCCGCGCTAGAAGTCATGGAAGCCTCCAGCAACACAAGAAGTCTGTTTTTAAACCAGAGCTCACAGATGACAGACACAAGCTGATAAATGAGCCCCTCCCTCCCCAAAGGACTTGCTGAGCAATCCAGGAGAGCCCACAAAATAAAAATGTTTGACCAGGCACCATAAATCAGCTGCATCCCCCTTCCAAATAGTGAAATAATTATCACTGGACCCACTACAGAAATAAATCTACTTTGCACTCCTGCTCTGGCACCTGTGGAGATGACGAAAGCCATTCTCAGGAATTAATTGATCGAGGAATAAAGCTGTTAAGTGTATGGATTTACTGTAAACCAAACCCCTTCATCTCCCAGTGCTCCCCACCCCAGGGCTGGGTGCACAGGGAATGCCAAAGGCAGCTGGGATCAGCTCTGCTCAAGGAGCTCCAACTGCCCAGTGCCTCCAAAGCGACTCCTTTCACCTCAGAGCAGAGTCCCCAGCACCTTCCCATCACTGGGAATGGCTCCTGTCCTCTCCCAGGCTCTGGGGCTGGGAACAGCCCCAAGGCTTGGCTGGATTCGGCCCAGCCCTGGTGGCCAGAGGGGACAGAGGAATCTCCTCTCGGCATCAGCCTCTGCTCCAGGTCACCCAGGCCCCTGCTCAGGGACACCCAGGCTGGCCCTGCTTTCTTCCCTGCACCTGCTGAGAGGCTGGAATGCCACAGGCACCAAAAATCCTCATTTAACCCCTCCCCCCAGGGAACGGCTTCATTTTTACAGCTCCCACTGGGAGCAGGGCACTGATCCGAGCAGACGAGGCCGGGAAGAGTTTATGGGGAAGAGGGAGAGCAGAGCAGGAGCTTCTGCTGCTAAAACAACCACCAGCGTGCAGAGGGGCCAGCCCAGGGATTAAAGGCAGCACAGGGAGGATGGAGCAGGTCCCAGGGACACGGGGACGCCGTCCTTGTGCTGGAGCCAGGCGCCACCTCCCGGCACAGGGGACAGCAGGGAAGGGCATTCTCCTCCCATGCATCCCTCGGGATAAATCCCACAGCAGCAGAAAGAAGGGACTGCAGAGCTCACAGGGCCCTGTCCCACGGAGCCACAGCATCCCCACACGTGCCAATCTCCTCCTTTCCATCCCAGACACCAGCCTGGCTCGGGAAGGAATCCAGGTGGGATCTGCTTCTGTATCCCAGCACTGGAATCACAGAATCAGGGAATGGTTTGGGTTGGAAGGGACTTAAAGCTCATCCAGTGCCATGGGCAGGGACACCTCCCACTATCCCAGGCTGCTCCACGTCCTGTCCAACCTGGCCTCAGACACTTCCAGGGATGGGACAGCCACAGGTTCTCTGGGAAATCCATTCCAGGGCCTCACCACACCCTTAGGAGGAGGAATTTTTTCCTGGTATCTCATCTGAAGCCACCCTCTCAGTCTGAAGCCATTCCCTGTGCCCTCTCCAGCACAATCCTCTCTCCATCTTTCTTGTAGCTCCTTCAGGTCCTGGAAGGCCACAGTGAGGTCACCCCAAACCCCTCTGTGGGGGTTCCCAAACCTCCAGAGCCTCGCCAGACAGTACCTGCAGCTCATGCCAAGCTGCTAAAACACCTGCTGAGCCTCACCCCATTCCCCTCTCCTCGGCCCCAGATCCCTGATTTATCTGCTGGACAGGTAGGAAGCTGCCTGGATCCATCCCTCATCCATCCAGGAGCAGTGGGGGATGGCAGGAGGGATGTTTGCACCTCTTATCTGATCGTTTAAATCTGCTTATCTGCATCACTGCTAGGGAGTTTTTCCAGACCTGGGTTTTAAAGCTGAGAATCTGGTTAACAGAGCTAACAGGATTTGGGAGATCTTCAGAGATCCCAAAATTCCCTCAAAGCTCGTTGTTCACAGCCACCTCAGAGCACAAACATTTCATCCATATAAACTGACGGGAGGAGGGAGGGAATTCTCATCAGACATCCTGAAAATAACAACTGTGTCCCACTTCTTCAAATCCCAGCAAGCAGGCACCAAAAATGCAGCTTCTGAATGTATTTACAGAGCTGCAGATGAGGATTTTCTGAAGCAAGGCAGACCATTTTCCTTGCAGTTACAAGGATAATCTGCCCAGGTTATTCAGACTGAGACTTCTCTTACACAAAGAGGAAAGAATAACCCACACCACAACTCTGTCACCACCTGAACAGCTGCTCACACACAACTTGGGCTGGAAACTTTCAATTAAAAGCAGCTCTGAGACCATTCACGGTTAAATCCAAATCACAGAACTGTAAAACAACACAACAAAGCAGAGCAAAAAGAATTAAGGATTCTACTCACTTGATACAGCCAATAATGACCTGTGTCAAGGGGTAGATTAGGGGCTCCATGACCTCACTGGGGTGGATGGTGCTGAGAACTCGACACCAGAAGTACAGGCAGTGGATGTACTGCCAGTTATAGACTGACTGGAAGTTCTCCTGCAGGAAAGGGGAAAAAAAACAAAGGCAGAAACTTGAAAATGTAGCATTTGATAGGTGCTCACCCTGCCTCCTGTCCAGGCTTGTTTTAGCCAGGACACTGCAATGCCCAGGGAGGAGTAACAACACTGGAGCTGCCATTCCCAGGGCAGCAAGTTCACTTCAGGCAGTGCCCGAAGGAAATGAAGTGAATAAAACCAGTCTGGTGCTGCTCAAGTGTGGCTGCCTTGAGAAGGACGAGTTCCCAAGCTCACAGCAGGCACGGGGACGTGGCCAAGCACAGGGAATCCTGAGCTGATCACTGGAGCAAATGGTCAGCCCAGCACTTTTGGGAAAGACACCACCCAGGACAGCTTCACTCTCTGTAGCTGCAGGGTTAAAGGGCCAGGCAGCAGAGCAGAGAGCAAACCTGCAGCTCTGGTCACCAGCAAAGCCACTGCAGCAGCCAGCAGTGACACAGTGACAGCAGTGACAGAGACCCAGCCTGGCTCGGCAGCATGGCCAGGAGTGGCCCAAGGCTTGCACCAGGCCAGGACATTGTTTTCAAGACTCTGGGCAGGTGCTGCAGCAGCTCTTGGTGCCAGATTGAATAAAAGCCCAGCTGCAGCAGGAGTCCCTGCTCCCTAGAAGTTCTGTAGCTCTGCAGGTATTGCCCAAAACTGCACTGACAAGGTGCCTCAGCCCTCACTTGTGCTTTTTCCAGACTTCCAAGGCCCAGCTCATCTCTTCTGCATGGAGAAGCTGGATGCACGAGTCCTGAGACAGGGCCAGAATCCTTTAATTGCAGCCACCGGGCCAAACCTCGCAGCAGGGACTTAAGCCAAGGCACAGCTGGACGTGGCAGGGCTCTGCCAGCTCTCCCCAGGTCACTGAGATGTACCAGAGAGCTCTTCTCAGCTCCTCCTGCACAGGAACAGACGAGCAATCTGCTCTGGTAGTCACCTTCCACCACCATCCACTGCCCCACCTGAACGGGCTCAGTGCTCGCATTTGGGCATCCTGGGGCTGCCACTCCCACCTGAAGAGCCACGACCCTCCCCAGCTGTGAGAGCAAGTGGATTTACTCCTTGTCTGGGCCACAACTGAGGGTGTGAGGAGCCAGTGCAATCCAATTAGGGGATCTGCAGCCCAGACTTCATTTATCTCTGCTTATTTATCCCCATGTCTGACCGGCCAGGAGATTTAGCTGGGCACCAACCCTGCCCTGTTTGGGGGCAGCTGAACAGTTAATCTGTGGGGTCTGTTTTGCTAAACAGGACTAAACCCAGGATTAGCAATCTGACTCGGATTTCCCAGGTCAGGCTGGAGGTGGCTGAAACCAGGGCTGCTCCCCAAAGGTCTGAGCTGCTTTGTTCACTTAAGTCCTTTAAACAGCACGGGCTTTGCTGGGGAGGTGCAACACCCCAGGGTGGCTCCTAAGCTGCTTTACCTGCAGGTTTTGCAACAGAGGCTGCAAACAGCAGCCTCAGAGGGGAAAAAGAGTGTCCAAGATGGAAAATGCAGCACAAAGTCTTGCAAGTGGGGAGAGAAAAGCAGCACCCACCCTGCAGGAGGGCTTGGGTTCAAAGGGACCTTAAAGATCATCCATGGGGACAGCTTCCACATCCCAGGCTGCTCTGAGCTCCACCCAGCCTGGCCTGGGACACTTCCAGGGATCCAGGGGCAGCCATAGCTTCTCTGGGAAATCCATTTCAGGGCCTCCCCATCCTCACAGAAGGAAGAATTTTCTCCACAATTAGCTCACCCCAAAGCTTCAATTTTTACTCCTTCCTGGCTGAAATTTTAGCACAGACAACTCCCAGGTGCTCCAACAATGGGTCAGACACCACCAAAGCCTGAAGTGGTCACTGCAATTCCTCCTCTCCACACATTTCCTCTTAGGAGGGGGAAAAACTCCTTCCCCACCAAGGAGTGATGCCTTAAGTTTTAGCTTTCATATTTTCCAGATTCTGCGCTGCCTCAGTGTGTAACTCTCAACTCCACAGAAAGTGTTAGCCAGTTCTCCTCACAGCTCAGTCACACAGAACAATCCTTTTCCAGCCCCAGAACCAAAAAGTGCAAACACAGGGAACTGAGGAGAGCAATCTGGGAGGATGGGACCTCATAACCTGAGGCTGTAACTGGACAATTAACCCCAAGGTGGAAATGGACCAAACTGATAAAAGCGTGGGAACTCCTGACACTTTTGGGTCCATCCCGGGCGCAGCCCCGGCCGGGCGCTCGCGCTGCCCAAGGCGCTTCCCTTAAAGCCCGTTTAATAAATCCCCGCTTTATTCCATTAACTCTGCCCAGCCTGCTCCAGGGAGCCTCTCTGGGCGTCGGGAGGGTGCCCACCTTCCTCCTGAGGGTCATGGCGCTGCGCAGGTGGACGGCCAGCTGGCGGATGTAGATGAAGCTGTGCTGGTAGGAGCTGTGCGTGTCCAGCGCCAGCATCTCCGTCAGCGTGCGCTGCATGAAGCTGATCAGGGGCAGCACGTTGGGAGAGGTGAACCTGGAGTTCTTCACAAAGGCAATGTACATTTGCTGTCAGGGGAAAGAGGATGAGAAAGCACCATGTGAAATAGAGCAAAAGGCACTGTCGGGCTCCTCTGCCCCTCCCAGGTGTGTCCAAAGCAGGGCTGAAGTGTTGCTCTGATGGCAGAAAGGAAAAATCCGGCCTGCTCCTTTCTCTAGGGGAGGCAGGAGTGTGTTTAGCCTGGGGATGTGCCCACCACTGCTTGGCAGCAAGAGGACAAGGCTGCAGGAGGCTCTGAGCCACACGTGGGGATGGCTGGGCACAGCTCTCCTGCTCAGGGGCCACTGTGGCAGGAAAACACGCTTGGGAACTCAGCTGAAAGGTCAGAGAGCTCAGGAGATGGCAGCACTCAGGAGAGCCCTCAGGAATCTGGGAGATGAATATCCATCAGGCACCAGAGACCTCCCCTGCTCAGTCTCTTGTGCCCCCAGCAGGAAGGGCAGCAGTGGGAAGCAGGAATCACCGTGACCTGACAGAATTTCTGCCCTGTTTGGTTTTCTGGAGGCTGCCAGCATCACCTCCAGCACCCGCTCATCTGCAGCTCAAGGCCCTGAGGTACTTGCACGTAACACGAGGAAGAAAAGGTGCAGATCTCAGCAAGAGCCAGGCTTACCTTGAGCAGGGGGCTGAGGTAAACCTCCTTCTTGTACCTGCAGATCTTGTTCAGCACCAGGAAGGCCAGGACTCTGACAGTCTCCTCCCCTGTGCTCCACAGAGTGACGGCTTGCTGGGATAAAACACAGAGACACGTGAGTGAAGGCACAAATTGCTCCTTGCTGGCCACAGACAGGCCTGAACCTCCCTCTTTCCCAGGAGGCAGCCAGGAGGCAGGTGAGTGACACAGAGGTGACACAATGTGCTGTCAGTCAGTCACTGGCAGCTCCTCTGTCCTCACACTCCCACTGGGACACCACACACCAGCCACGGCTGATGTTTCCACGATCAATAAAGGAACCTGCCCAAAACCGGCACCTCTAAAAAACATACAACTGTTATTTGTGTGGTTAAATACTCACTGGAACTCTCCTGAGTGCCTCCATGTCCCCCAGGCTCACCTGGCCCTGTCAGCAATTACCCTGGATCTCCCCAAAAGCAGTCACCCCACCTGCACCAGTGAAGGGCACAGCACGGAGAGGGTTCACTGCAGGGCTGGAAAAGCCTTCTCAGGAATGCCTGCAGCAGCCCTTCAGCTGTGAGGTGTCACAGGACTCGAGTCACCTCCGCCACCAAAGGCTTCCCTGCCTCCTTCCAGAGCTGCAGTGGAATCCCACCTGAACTGGAATTCCTTCCATTCCACCCTGCTGCCCTCTGTGTCTCCCCCACACCTCCTGTGGTGCTGCTCACGCTCAGCAGTTGTGACTGAGCTGCCACAGAAATATTCCACCCCCAGCTCCCCGAGTGGAGAGGCAGCACAGACATTCCCAGGGCCTGGCAGCAATTCCTCCATCTGGGAGAGGGAAGCAGCTTCCCAAAACACCTCCCTGGGGAGCAGCAGCTCCAAACAGAGCTCACCTCAGCCTGGCATCACCTCGTGGCACCTGGAGAGAGGCAGGAATCCTCTCCAGGAACAACAGCAAAGCAAGGGAGCGCTCCAAGGGACTGAACTGCCAGGGGATCCAGCCCAAATACCACAAAAGAATCAGCTGAAGGGGAAAAGAGCCTCTCAGCTGCCAATGGCACAGCCCAGCACGTGCCCTTACCTTGAGGAGGGCCCGGCACTGCTTTGGGAAGGACAGGTAATATGGAACCGTGGAATTCACGTGCTGCAGGACTGCTGCACCCACTGAGGCCTCTGTCAGGCACGACAGCAGCTGTGGAGGAGAACAGAACTCCCCAGTCCGCAGGCGGGGCTCCTCACCCCTCCCCTTCCCCTGCCTTTTGCACCCCTCAGCCAGGAAGGAGCTCACACAAACCCCAACAGCTGGATCAGGGGAGCAGCAGACACAGGACAGGTTAAAGGGCTTCCCTGCAGGTCCCTCAGCCTGAAAATGGGAGCTCAGGCTGCTGCACCTGCAGGCTTGGTGGCCCCCGAGCTCATCACACAGCACCTGCCCCGTGGACACTGCAAAATCTCCGTTCAGCTGGGGTGCAGGACACCAGATTGTCACCTCACTGCAAAGGGCCTGATTCACCCCCAGCCTGCACAATGGAACCTCACCTGAGGCGGCTGGCAGCACACTGGATTTCTCCAGGATTTCTGAGGGGAGCACTTTGGGCATTCGGGTTAACTCTCCCTCAAGGAAAGGCTCTGACAAAATGTGAAGAACCAAATCTTGGTGTGTGCAGCTTGTTCAGCTCAGTCCACTGCAGGCAAACCCAGCTTCCAGTCTGAAGACAAGGTGAGCTCCAGGTGACTCTGAGAGAGGCTCTGCCTGATGCAATCCCAGCCGCTGGAAGCAGCACAGGCATTTTGTCCACATTTAATTTGCCTCCTCACCCTCCCGCTTGCTCTGCAGAGATTCCAGACTGAGCAGACTTTGCCAAGCCCCTCACACACCAAAAGGAGAAGATTTTGTTCAGAAATCGTGCCAGAAAATCTGCAGTGGTGAAGGCTGGGACTGAGGGCTCTCAGGAGTCAGCCCAGGAGCAGGGACTGCATTCCCAGCTTTTCCTTGTCTGCAATCCTCTGCTGCTGGAGAGAGGCACAGCTTGAGGGGAAAAAAAAAAAAAAAAAAGCCTCTCCTGATCAAATTGCTCTTTCTGCTAAGTCATTGTGCCAGCTCCCAGCTGAGGGACAGCAGCTCTCGGGTTGTCTCTCCTGGTATCCCTTCCCTCAGCTGCTGAAGAATCAGTGTTTCAGTGCTGGTTTGGTTTTAATATTCCAATTCGGGGACGCTTAATGAAGCAATCTCAAAAATAAATTAAATTTAAGCAGGGGCAGGAGCTTCCTTCGGAAATAATCCAAATTGTCTCAGAAACACCAGAAATTCTGGATGGATGGGAACGTTATCATAGTCAGAGATGCCACACGTGAGGTCACCAACAGAACTTCTCAGTATTTATCTCATGTGGAGAGATCACAGCACCAAAAAATGAAGTAATAATTCAGAATGCCAGAACACAGACTGCAAACGACTTTAAAGCCCATTAAATATTAATCTGTCAGACAAATTAAAACAGAGAGAGCTGCCAGAATGTTAATTCAGCCCTTCTTTACTGCCTTACCTGTTCTGACCCAAGCATCCCCTGACCCTCCAAACTGTTCATTGGACCAAATAATTCCAAACCAACACAGGGAAACAATGAGCACAAATCTCAGAGGGGCAAACCCCATCTGCCTCACTCCAAAATATCCTAAATAGCCCAGCAAACAGAAAATGATGATCTTTCTTACCTGTATGGTACAGCCAAGATAAACTTTGATGTCCAGTCGTAGCTTTCCCCAGAGGGGGCTGGTGGAAGGGAGAACCATTCTGGAAAGGAGCAAGGGCTGGGTTTAGCTTTAAAAAAAAACCCAAATAAATCAGATTTCAGCTGCAAAACGAGCAGTGAGATCAATTCCTTGCACCAGCAACTGCCTGCAGAGCATGAGCTGCTGGTGAGCTGGGGTCACACACTGGTGACACTGCAGGAACACAGCAGAAAGGTTGGTCCCTTCCTCTGAAAACAAATTTCCAGGGCCTGAACTGTCCCCTGAGTGCAAGCACAGGCAATTGCAGACCTTCCTGAAGCCAGGAATCCCCTGTAAACGCCTGGAGTTTGATATTGCAAACACAGCTGGGGGAAGGAAAAGAACCCTGTGAGCATCATCAGGCTCTCAGTGCTTGGGAAGAGCTGGCACCTGTTTCCCTGGCCCAAAGCTGCTCTGAAAATCCCCAGCAGCTTTCCTGAAGGTCTCAAACCCCCCCAGACTTACTTGAGTTTGTTCTTGGGGGCTTTGGGGAGCAGCAGCTTGTGCAGGTGGTGGAAGAGGTCCCGGATACAGAAGGACACCAGGGCATTGAACACTGGGTAAAACAAGCCAGGAAAGCATTTGTAAGTGATTTTCCATGTACTCCTGGTTTTACTAATGGGAAAAGAAGTCCCCGAGGAACCCAATTTCCATGGCAGAACTCCCGCATTTCCTCCTAGAAACCCCCAGTTTGCCTTATATTCAAATTTTTCATCTAAGATTAGAAGGCACAGAGGCCACCTCTCCAAGGAAGAACCCAGAATCCAGAAAAGATCCCAAAGCAGCAGAGCAAGGTGAGCTCCCTAACGAAGTGAAAGGGTGAATTAACTCCTCCCAGTGCTCCTCTCCCCTCCTCCCACAGCTCAACTCTCCCCCCAGACGATTCCCCTTCCCTCACCTGCTGTGTCAGTCACCTGGAACTTGCTGGGGTCACCACCACTGTCACCTTTGGTGGTGGCCACAGCTGCCTTGTAGGCTTGGGTGATCTCATGGAAGAGTTTTGGGGTGAGATTCCTCTGGGGAAACAAGAAGAGGGGCTGCTGAGGAGGAGAAGCAAGGGATCTCCTGGAACTCTGAAGCAGGGACAGGAGCACAGGAATTCACTGCAGCTCTGATGGCAAAAAGAGCTCCATCCTCAAGCATCAGGATTTTCATTTGTTAACAAACAAAGCAGACTTCACCTCCCCTAAAATTGGCTTTTAATTTAATTAATTAATATTTTTAATTGCTGAGGCTTGAGAAGGAATTAATCAGCTGCAAGCAACGTCCAGTTTGAGCTTCATTCCCCTCAGCTATTCCATCACTACTAAATATGTGACTAAGAAAGCGCCCGGAGCTGCCAAAGGCTTGGAAAAATCCCAATTTGATCATTCTGGCCTCTTCTGAGCCACATTCCTGCAGCTTCTCCCTCATATGGAACGGAATACTCGAATCTTGCAGCCCAAGAGAAATGACAGAGTCATGCTGAAGGCACAAGAGCTCTGGGGGCTTGGGGCATAAATGTTGTGCCAGATCAACAAATCCCAAGCTGGCCTTTTACAGGCAGGGAGGAGAACTCTCCAGTGCTTTGTGTTCCAACTCCCTGCTCACCTGGGCAGCTTTCTTCCATTCCTCCACCATTTTCAAGCTCACACGGATGAAGGAAACTTTCTTCCTTTTGACTTTTTCTTGTTCTTCGTCTTCATCATCTTCATCTTCGTCACTGGCTTCCTAGAGAGACCAGCAGGAAGGACCGAGGAAAGGTTTCTACAACTCCTGCCTGGCCTCAGCTCTTTTACAGAGCAGCTGATGAGGAGGGAGGCAGGCAAGGCTGATTTATTAATGCTGTTCCCAGCACTCTGGGGAAAGCAGGGATGGTTTACATGGGATACTGGGAATAAATCCCTCCTTGTGAGGGTGGGGAGGCCCTGGCACAGGGTACCCAGAGCAGCTGTGGCTGTTCCATCCCTGCAAGTGTCCAAGGCCAGGCTGGACAGGGCTTGGAGCAGCCTTGGGGTTGGAATTGGATGAGTTTTAAGGTCCTTTTCAACCCAAATCATCCCCTGACTCCTGGCTGGCACTGGAACACAAACACTGCACGTGGAATTGAGCTCACTGATCCCAGCCAGGTACCTCGAGTGTGTCAGGGGGTCTGTGCAGAGCCTCCTCCTCCTCAGAGCTGTCTGAGGCATCAAAATCCAGCAGCTTGCGATCATTCTGCTCCAGAAACTTATAAAACTCGGGATCTCTGTCCTTCAGCCTGGAGAGCTGATCTTTGTGCTCAGACGCCTTTCCCTTCTTCCTGCTGAGAGAGAATTAATTGTTTATTCACTGCTGAGGCTGGAAGACAAACGCTTTATTAAGGATTAAGAAATCTTGATAGAAAGATACCAGATTGCACTGGGATAGATGAAAACACCTGGAAAAACCGTCACAAATTTGTTTCTCAGCTCCTCAGAACTGCTCCGGGGATGAGGACTGCACCATCTCCCCGGGCAGCCCCTTCCAATGCCTGACCACCCTTTCCACGGAGAAATTCCTGATGTCCAACCTGAGTCTCCCGTGGTGCAACTGAGGCCGTTCCCTGGGAGCAGAGTCTGGGCCTTCTTCCTGAGCTCCTCTTCTCCGGGCTGAGCCCCTTTCCCAGCTCCTCCAGCCTCCCCTCCCAGGCCGTGCCCAGCCCTCACCTGCCCGGCCGTGCCTGCAGCCCCTGGGCCGCCTTCCCGCTTGTCCCGCTCGGCCGCCGCCGCCTCGCGGCGCCGCTGGGGGCCCGGCCGCCCTCCTCCTCCTCGCGGTCCCAGCCGCCACCACGCTCCGAGTCCGAGCCGGCAGCGAGGAGCTCATCCAGGCTCAGCTCCGCCACCTTCCTGCGGGGGAGAAAGGAGCGTGTGAGGGGAAAGGAGAGTCTGAGGGCAGAGCTCATCGCGGCGCTGTCCCCGGCGCGGCGCTCACCTCCTGCCGGGGGCCGCCATGCTGCCTCCGCCACGCGGCCGCCGCTTCCGCTCCCGGGGGGCAGCGCGGCGGGGCGGGGCGACAAAGCCACGCCCCCGTTTATTCAAACGAGCTGATTTCCATGTCTGGCCACGCCCAATGAGAGCGCTGGCTCCGCCCCCTGTTGGCCCCGCCTCCGCCCCGCCCCGCCGGCCGGTCCCTCGGTCCCGGACATTCCGGGCCAGAATCAGGAATTGTGCGGCCAGCGGGGTCAGGGAGGGGATTATCTCCGTTCTCCGCACTGCAGAGGCCGTGCCTCGAGTGCTGTGTCCAGCTGTGGGCCGCTCAGTTCGGGAAGGACATTTGAGGTGCTGCAGTGTGTGCACTGGAAGGATATTGGGGTGCTGTGTGTCCGCTGGAAGGGCATTGAGGGGCCGCAGTGTGTCCGAGGAAGGGGAATGAAGCTGGGAAGGGTCTGCACCACACGTCCTATGAGCAGCGGCCTGAGGAGCTGAGCCTGGAGAAAAGGAGGCTCAGGGGGGACCTTCTCACTCTCCACAAAAACCTGGCAGGAGGCTGTAGCAGGTACTGGTCAGTCTTTTCTTCCACATAACAAGCGACAGGACACGAGGACAGGGGTGGTTTGAGGTTGGACATCAGCAGGAATTTCCTCATGGAAAGAGTGGCCAGGCCTTGGAAGGGGATGCACAGCGAGGTGTTGGAGNCGAATCCCCGGCGCGGGGCCGGCGGTGGCGGTGCGGGTGTAGCGGCGACCCGCAGCATCCCCCGGCGCGGGGCCGTGGCCGCCCCAGAGCCGTGAGTACCGCCGGGGCACGGCCCCGCCGCCCGCACCTCCTCTCCTCTTCCTCTCCGTCTGCCTCTGCCTCTCCCTCTTCTTCCTCCTCTCTCTCTCTCNAGGGGAATGAAGCTGGGAAGGGTCTGCACCACACGTCCTATGAGCAGCGGCCTGAGGAGCTGAGCCTGGAGAAAAGGAGGCTCAGGGGGGACCTTCTCACTCTCCACAAAAACCTGGCAGGAGGCTGTAGCAGGTACTGGTCAGTCTTTTCTTCCACATAACAAGCGACAGGACACGAGGACAGGGGTGGTTTGAGGTTGGACATCAGCAGGAATTTCCTCATGGAAAGAGTGGCCAGGCCTTGGAAGGGGATGCACAGCGAGGTGTTGGAGCGCCCATCCCTGGAGGTGTCCAAGGAACCCCTGGAGGTGGCACTCAGTGCTCTGGGCTGGCGACAGCGTGGGGATCGGTCCCAGGTTGGCCTCGATGATCCCAATTTTCCTGCCTAAATTATTCTGGGACACCCCGTTCAGGCCACGCCCAGCCAGCAATGGCCGCGCCCCCGAATTAACCCCGCCCCTCGCTCTTTGTGCGGCGCGCAGCACCNGCCTCTCCCTCTTCTTCCTCCTCTCTCTCTCTCCCTGTCCCTCTTCCCGCCAGGGCCGGGGCGCTCAGACCCGCGGGAGGAGGAGGGAGCGGAGGGGTAACGGGACGGGGCACCCCGGAGGGGTCACCGGGGATGGGGGCACCCCGGAGGGGTCACCGCGGGATGATGGGGGGACCCCCGGAGGAGCTGCCGCTCCATCACTCCCCGCGCTGCTCTGGCGCATCCCTCCTCGGAGAGCAAGTTTGTTTTCGAGGTACCACTCAGCACGTCCGAGGGGGAACACCGGCGCCCTTCCCAAAGGTTTTGGCACAACTGGTGTCGTTTCCAAATATTTGCAGAGGTTTGGAGCAGCCGATGCCCTTCCCAGCCTCTGTCTGCACCGCGGCATCATCTCCGGGGCCGACAGCATCCCTGTGCCCTCCTTCCCTGTCCTCTGCCAAGTCCTGGCGAGATCCCGTTGGAAAAGGGAAAAGCCGCAGCTCCGGAGCCCCGGAGCCGCCGCAGAGCGGGGCTGGCCCGGCCGTGCCCCCTGCCCTCGGTGCCGCGCACGGGGGCTCGGTGCCGGCGGTGCCGGGCCAGCTGAAGGGCACGGGGAGCAGCGCCGCCTCGGCTTTTCTGGAAACTTGTGGGGGGCGCGGGATGCAGTTTTTTGTGGCCTCTGCAGTGGCTGTCAGGGCAGAGGGCTCTCCTTGAGCCACAGCATCGCTGCTGCTGGCGCTGGAGCTGGTCCCGGCAGCTCAGGCCAGGCTGGCAGCTGGGCTGGTTCTGCTGGCTGAGCCTCCCTCTCCGGGGAGCAGAGCCCTGGATCTCGGCAAGGAAGGAGAAGGTGGCTGTCCCCGCGCTGTCCCCGCGCTGTCCCCGTGCTGTCCCCACTGTGCCAGCCCACAGGAACAGTGGCCTTGCTTTGGTGGGTTTCTGTGCAGGATGCCAGCTCTCCTTTGACTTCCTGCTGTCCCACAGCATTGTCCTGGGGGGCTCTGCATTGCTGGAGATGATTCTGGAGTGATTCAGCAACACGTGGATGTTTCTGGGTGCCTTTAGCACCAAGAGGTGCTGGTTGGTTACAGGTCCAGTGTTTTGGGGCTCACTTCAGTGTCCAGTGGCCTTTCGGATTTCATCCCTGCAGCCAAAGCAAACCCCTTTCTGCAATCCCTTCCCCCTGCACCCCGAGTTTCTCTCCCGACCCGTGAACATCTGCTGGAAATCCTTTATTCAGCACAGCAGTGAGTAAGACTCGGGGAGATGTTGGGTGTAGAGATCTGAGTTTCCTTCCTGAGCACTGAGTGATTAATGAATCACAGCAAAGAGCAGCTAATTCAGAGCACACCAGGAGCTGGCAGGCGGAACAGGCACCTGCTCTCTTGGCTTCGGAGCCCGGCGTCCAAACGGGGCTGCTCCTGAGCATCTCGGGGAGCTGGGATGGTCCCTGGTGCCTCCTGCCAGCCGAGGTCAGCTCGGTGGGGGTGGCAGTGGGACGCCTTTGTTCTGGCAGCACAGACAGCGGCCATCTGCCCCTGCTGCCTCGTGCCAGCCTGGCTCCCTGGGGACGGGGTGGGAATCAGAGCAGGCGTCCTCTGAAGGCTGCAGATCTGCTGGGGAGGCTGCTCTGGGTCCTTGCTTTGCTGCATTTCAGGCTCAGCAGCTCCAAAACTCAAGCAGCCCCGCTGAAGTCCCAGTGCTGCCTCCTGGATCTCCTCAGGAGCTGGAGCCCTGCCTCCAAAGCCTGAGAGGCTCCATCTGCTCTGCCTGGCCTGCTGCAGAGCATCCCTAAAGGATGTGGCTCCTCAGGGACAGGAATTCGAGCTCCTCCAGCTGCAGTTCCCAGGGTCTGGGACCTGCTGGCCTTGGCAGGCCCCCATTGTGCCAGTGAGCTCAAGGCCATGGTGTCACATGCTCCTCATAGCTCAGTGTTCGGGGATGTGGCCTGTGCTGCTGCTTGCCAGAAGATGTGAGGGAATTCTTTTATTTCCTGGCTTGGAAAGACTTTCCCACTGCTCCACAGAAGCTCAGAGCTTGTTCAGAGCAGGAGGTGCAGAGCTGGTCTGGTCTGTGTTGACAGAGAGGGGCTGGGGAAGGCTTTGGGAACCATCCCTGGAAGTGGTGGGGGTGCCCTGGGAGGGCTGAGCCAGGCGATGCCCACCGGTGACCTCCTGGTTTGGAGAGACCGCAGAATTCTTTCATGTCCTGTCCATCTGTGAAAGGTCTCCTTGCCTGTTTGTAGCCAGCAGATCCAAGTGCTTTTTCCTGCTTTTTCCTGCTGCTGCTGCCTCATGTCATGGAGTTATCCTTCCCTTTAGAAGCCAAGTGGTGTCTCCCGCCGAGTCTCCCCAAATTCATCACTGCCCTGTGACATCAGGGCACTGCTGGGCAGCGGTGACCCGCTCTGAGCTGGCCCACTGTCACCTGGAGCCCCCAGCAGCTGGCACAGCAGAGAGGTGAGGGACACAGCAGCTCCTTGGACCAAGGATGCTGCAGGGAGGGAGCTCTGGGAGCCAGGAGTGTGGCTGTGCTCAGCTCAGGCTGCCTCCCACGGCCTGAGCGCTCTCCCCTTGTGTTTACCTGTCTGAAAAATGAGCTGGGGACAGAGACTGTGGCACGGGGGGGAGCAGGAGCCCCACAGGGGCGGGCAGTGCAGCCGGGCTGGGCCCTGGCCGTGTGTGCCGAGGCTGGGCGCTGCCTGTGCCGTAAACCAGCACGGGATGCCACAGAGGCTCCTCTGCCGTGGCTGCTGGGGACGCTGGGAAGGGCGATCAGGACATGACCCACATTTCCAGTCCTTGTCAGAGCCAGAGGGCTCGTTCTGCTCAGGTTTTGGTGTGCTTTGTGCTGGACTGCGGGAGCTGCAGTCTAACCCCAGTGCAGCTGGGGACCTGCACGTTCTGCTGAGCATCTCAAGGCAAAAATCCATTTCCATTCCTTGTTTCTCCCTAACCCGGGAGTCCAGCAGTCCCAAACCTCCTCCAGTCCTGACCCTCACAACCAGTTACTTGAAAATGACCCAAATATTGGCGCAGATGCCTCAAAATCCCTCAACCGTGGAGTCTTGCTTGGAGCAGCAAAACGCGGGAGACAAAAGCTGAGTCTGGGGGTGTCTGAAGGAAGAGCTGCTGCCCCTGGCAGGTGAGGAGAAGGCTGTGGGCACCGAGATGAGGATGCCCTTCATCCCTCCGAGACAGGAGAGTGTCCCAGGGCATTGAGCCCCTGCCTCTCACTTTTTGGGGTGACTGAGAGCGACTTGGAGCTTCCAAACAAAACTCCCCGGGAGTAACGAGGAGCGAGGCTTTAGTTAGGAGAGACCTCCAGCCTGGTGTGTGCACCAGGGCCCACTGATGACAACCCAGGGAGGGGCTGAGAGGCGCTGCTGAGGTCAGTGTGCCGAGTGCCCTTCTTGCCTGGAGCCAGCTCTGCCTCTGTGCCTGGAGCTGGCAACCGAGTGCAGCTTCTCCCTGTCCTCCCCACCCCCTTGCCGAGGCTCCACATCCTCCCTGGCAGCTTGTCACTTCTCTGCAGATGTCTAGACAGGAGGATTCAGTGCGTGTCAGTTATGCCTAATTCATTAAAAAAAGAAGAAAAAAAAAAAAACCCCAACCCTCCTGGGAGCTGGGGATTCTCAGTCCTGCAGACTCAGCTGTCTGTGCTGCCCTGCCCTGCCTTGAGGCTCCCTCGCAGCAGATTCATTCCAGGGAGCTGCAGGAGCAGCAGGGGCTCAGCAAGGGAAGGCAGGGGCAGAGGGAGTGGAGGAGAGGAGGTTTGGAGGGGTTTTAGGGCTGGGCTGTGCTCCTTGTCCCTGCTGCTCACCCCCTTGGTGAGTTCTGGTGTCCCCACCGAGGGGTTCCGGCTTCCCTGGCACTGCCAGCTCCCCGGTTCCTGTCTCCCTCCTGAAGGCAGGGCCGGTTCCAGGAGGGACACAGCTCCCTTGCTGCCACACTTCCATCAAAATTCTCAGCCCTGACCTCTGTGTGCAAAACTCAGCCGAGGGGAGCGCTGAGGATCTGCAGCTCAGAGCATCCCCTGCTCCCGGAGCAGCTCCCTCCCTCCCTCCCTCTGCCTCCTTCCCGGAGCTGGCTCTTCCAGCCTGAGCACACAATGAACCTGATGTGAACGGCAGCTGCTGCACGCTGTCAGTGCCTGTCTGAGCTCCCTGGGTGCAGGCAGAGCTTTGCAAGGGCTGAGAAAGGCCTGAAGCCCAGAGCGTTTCGTTTTCTGTGTCAGTGACACTGATGTGACACATCCTGGTGGGGACAACTGCCTGGGTTTGCTGCCTGCTTTTGCATCTGGGTCCTGGACAGGCACAGCTGAATGGTTCCCATCCTCTCTGCCTGTGTTTATTGTGGGGAAGGGAGCAGGAAAGGTGGAAATGCAATTTATTTTGTAATTGGCCCTCTGAATGAAGGAATAATTTGGGATATCTGAGTTTGAGGGGTAAGGGCAGCGCAGATCTGCTGTAGCTGTGAAAACAGCCCTGGCATTTGATTATGGATGGAAAAAGTGCTGCTCCACTGTGATCCTCTCCCTCCCCAGGGATCCAAGCTTTTGCTTCATCCCAGGGGGAGTTTGGCTGTGCCATTTTGGGGGGCCACCATCTCATCCCACCCCCTTCCAGCTCTGGCTCCAGCCCTGGAAGGGGACCTGGCACCACAATGCCACCTCGCAGACCTGGCTTGTGCTGCTGTGCCACCCTGGGCTCGAGCTGAGTGCCAGTGAGGGCTTTGTGCCTTCTCCAAAGGCAGCACTTGCGTGGGAGACGCAGAGCTGTGCACAAACAGCTGATCTTCCGGGAAAGAGGCACACAGGGATGTGGCACAAAGGGATGGGGGCACGTGGAGGGGATGGATTTAAGCTTGACTGCATGTCAGGCCTGAGGGCATGGGGGCTGTCCCCTGATCCCCTGTCCCCACCATCTGAGCAGCTGCACAGGATGCGTCCCTGCTGCCTTCCAGCCCTCCTGCCAGACACAAAATCCCCATCCAGGCTGTCAACAAAAAGCTATTCTCCAGGGCCTTCCTGGGGAAAGGGCAGGCTCGCAACTTCTCCCTGGAGGATCCTCTGTTCCCTGTTTATTGCTCAGCACACTTCTTTTCACTCCCAGCAAAATATGGTTTTTTGTGCGCAGAGAACAGGCCTCCCTTTGGGCAGGGATCATTTGCATTAATTAACAGAGCTGTTATGCATGGCCACGCTCTGGCGCAGGGAAGCCAAACAAACGCCTCCTTTTTTTTTCGGCTTTTTTTTGTGCCATAACCTCCGAGTTATTCCAAGGGAGGCAGCACTTCCGTCCCGGCCCATGGGGACACGTGCACTGCTGCTGCTGCCCACAGAAGTGGGCTTGTGCTTCCTTCCCCCTCTGGAGCTCTGGACACTGCTCCACTGTCTCCTGTGGTGCAGGCAGTGTTCCCCATTAATTACATCCCACAGCCCCTCATTTCCTGGGAATGAAGTTTTAACAAGGAAATGAGGAATATTTAGTGCTGCCAGCGAGGTGGGGAGTTCGGCACAGGGAGCAGCACTGGGGTGTTCCATCCCTTTTTGCACCCTGGTTTTGTTCTGATCCGTTGAAGCTGAAGAGCTCTGATGGGAACAAGTTCTTGTGGGGTGGAGGGGACAGTGGGACTGGAGAGGGGACAGTGGGGGCTGTACCCACAGCAAGGCTTCAGCCAGCCCCGTGCCAGGGCTCCGGGAGGGTGACGCCGTCCCATGGGGCTGGTGGGAGGGTGAGCACATCCTCAGGGAGGCTGGAGCCAAAAGATCACCAAGCACAGCTGGCTCAGGCTGCCAGCACTGTCCCCTGGTTTGGGGACCCCCGTGGAGCCCAGTGGCTGGGCTGGCACCTCCCTCTTGTCCTGCTCCCTGCCTGTGTCAGAGGCCGGGTGACGCCGTGGCTCAGGGTGGGTGGCACGGCCCTGTGCCAGCCCTGGTGACCGCAGGGAGAGGGCACTGAGCTCTGCCTCCTGGCCACGGGGGTCAGTGGCAGTGTCACCCTTGTCGCTCGCCCAGGGCCACGCAGTGACTCGTGGCAGGGCCGGAAGGAAGCCCCGTGCTTCCAGCTCTTTGGAAGTCCCCCCCAGAGCCTCCAGCAGCACCCCCAGCCTGCTGTGCCCTCTGGGTGCTGGCCCAGGGTGCCAAGCCCTTCCTCACCAACCTGCCAGGAGCAGCAATGGTGTCTGTCCCCTGCGCTGTCCCCGCCGAGCCCTGGGGGCCGGGAGCTGCCAGCCCTCACTCCCAGCCCCCTGGAGGGACGAGCAGAGAGCTCTGGAGCGGGGACATGACTGAAATACTGATGGGGACAACTGTGCTCAGCAGGGATGACACAGGGAAAGCGGCCCAGGCGGAGCAGGAGAGCCCTTGGGCTTGCAGCTGGGCATGGGGATGGAGGTGGGGAAGCTCTGTCTGCCCCCTGCCCTAAAGCAGCTCTGGGAAGGGACCCCCAGAGCTGAGCCCTGACCCTCTGGAGCCCAGGTAGGGATGTTAATAACGAAAAACCTCCCTTCTGTGGGCACCTCATCCAGCAGATGTGAGTCAGGAGATGGGGTGTCCCGGGGACGCCGCAGCTTCCCACACTGGGATGTGGGAGGACAAGACCGCACTCTCAGGCTCTTCCTCGCTGCCGAGGGCACGGTGTCATCCTGCTGTCCCTGCTGCAAAGCACCAGCAGGCCCTGCCTCTGTGCCCCTGAGCCCTCCCGCTGCCAGGCAGAGCAGGAATCCCGTAGCACTCCGGGTGATGCAAATAGAAAAGGGCATCGCAGGCTTCTCCCCGCTCAGGAAACGTGTTTATTCATCTTTTTTTTTCCTCCCCCAGACTCTCGTACGTGCTACAACTGCTCCTCAAAAGGGGAAGAGCTGCCTGCATCCGTGGCTGAGCAGGCACAGGATGCTGGGCTGCTATTTTTAGGCTCGGCAGGGCTGATGTGGAGGTGTGCGAGGAGCGGGAGGCTGAGGGGATTCTCTCGCCGCAGGGATGCGGGGGCAGCTCGCAGGCTCGGTTTTGATTCAAGCTGCCTTTTTCCCTGCTGCTCCCTCCCCCTCCTTCCTCCTGCTGCTCAGTCATCCCCTCCCCATCCCCAGCTCTCGGGTGCTGCTGGCACAGAGGCAGCCAAAGGCTTTTTGGAGCAGCCTGGCTGCAAACAGCACCGGGGGGAGGAAAGCTCTGCATGAATAAATGTTCCTTGATCAGGCAGGTTTTGTTTTCCTGGAATCACAGGATGGTGTGGGTTGGAAGGGACCGTGGAAATCATCTGGTTCCATGGGCAGGGACAGCTTCCACCATCCCAGGGTGCTCTGTGCTCCATCCAGCCTGGCCTGGGACGCTTCCCAGGGATCCAGGGGCAGCCACGGCTTCTCTGGGAAATCCATTCCAGGGCCTCCCCACCCTCACAGGGAAGAATTCCTTCCCCACATTGAACCTGAATTTCCCCTCTTTGTTTGAACCAAAGGACATTTCCCTGGCAGGGCTCTCAGGGTCGCTGTCGGCACAGGGTGTTTGAGCCATGGTGGTGGTGCCTTCTGGAGGCTGAGCTGGGACAGAGAGCAGCCGGAGCAAAAGGATGAAGTGGGGATTTATGAAAAGGCCTCCATGGGAACACCTGGGCAGTGCCAGAGCCTGGCTGGGCCACTCCCAAGATTCGCCCCAAAATGGTCACAAAATGGACACCCGGCCACGAGGTCCCTCACTTTTATAAGTTCTGGTCCATCAGCAAACTGGAGTTAATTGTCCAATTCCAGGATGGAGGTTCTGGAGCTCCATCCTCCTTGTTTTTCTCTCTTCACCGTTGGTTTTGTTCTTGGGCCTGAAATTTGTGTCGGCTGTGCTCGGTCCCGAGCTGGAAAAGGAATTGTTTTGCCCCCGTGCTGTGTGAGAGAGCTCAGCAGCGCTCACCATGAACCCCAGAACCGCCCACTGGACCAGCCCGGGGTCTGAGAAACAGAAAAGCTGAACCTTAAGGCGTCAGCGGCTCCCGCGGGGATCGCCCAGCGCCAAAGCCGGGCTGACCTTTGCTTTTCCCCCACCCCAGAGGCGGTGGGAAGGGGGTCCCCCCTCCCCTGCCCGCCGCAGCCATGGAGGGGGGCGTGCAGCTCCTGAACCGCGACGGGCACAGCATCTCGCACAACTCCAAGCGCCACTACCACGACGCCTTCGTGTGCATGAACCGCATGCGGCAGCGGGGGCTGCTCTGCGACATCGTCCTGCACGTGGCCACCAAGGAGATCAAGGCCCACAAGGTGGTGCTGGCGTCGTGCAGCCCCTACTTCCACGCCATGTTCACAAGCAAGTAGAGTCCTCTCTTCCCCCGGGGGCAGGCTGGGCCCTGCTGGCAGCCCTGCCCTCTCCAAATCCCTTCCCCGCTCCTTGTTCTCGCTGCCCTGCCCTCTCTCGGGTCGTTTCTGTGAGGAAGAATGTTGCTCATTTCACTGCCTTCCCTGGTTCCCTTTGCCCACGTGCAGGATCCTGGTGTCCCCCTCCTGCACAGCATCCTGTCCCCCCGTCCTGCAGACATGGCCCCCAACCCTTAGAGCGGGAAGCCTTCCAAAATCAAACCACTTGTTCCACGCATGATTAAGTCCTCCATTTCACTCCCTTCCCTGATTCCCTTTGCCTGCAGCACCCTGCACAGGGATCCTGGTGCCTTTTCTCCTGTCCTGGCCCCCGATTCCTCCAGCCTCTCCTTGCTAAGAGCTGGGCAGAAAACCTCCAAAACCTCCCTGGGCTGTGGTGTGGAGGTGCATGCAGCTCATTGCATGCATGGTTAAATTCTCCATTTCACTCCGTTCCCTGATTCCCTTTGCCCTCAGCCCCCTGCACAGGGATCCTGGTGTCCCTCTCCAGTCCTGGTCCCCTTTCCCTAGAGCTGGGCAGGAAACCTCCCTGGGCTGGCATGCAGAGGTGGACGCAGCTCGTTCCACACATCCTCCTGTGGGCAAACAGCCCTGCTGGGGGGGTTGTTCATTTTTGGTGTCCTTTGCCCCAGATGAGATGAGTGAGAGCCGCCAGACCCATGTGACACTGCATGACATCGACCCCCAGGCGCTGGAGCAGCTGGTGCAATACGCCTACACGGCCGAGATCGTGGTGGGAGAGGGGAATGTGCAGGTAGGAGCTTCTCCCCAAATCCCCCTTCTCCACAAAGCTGTTCTGTGTCACATTTGCCTCCTGGGGACTCCTCTCTCCTTGTGCTCAGCGCTGCCAGCTGTTCCTGTGGTGGCAGCTGGATCTGGCAGTGGTCAGGCAGTTCCCTGAGGTGGCTCCTCAAAGCACTGTGCAGTTTCCAGCTCTGTTCCTGAGCACCTGCCGTTCTCCTGGCCCTGGGGGGTGTTCCAGGTGTCCTTCCCAGCTGTTCTTCACCTTAGTAACCAGGAGTACTCTGTCCTTTCTGTGCTTCTGTGCCTGGAGGTGCTCACTGAACCTGCTCTGCTCGTGACTCGCAGTGGCACGAGGGTGAAAATCCTTTCCTTGCCCTGGAAACTCCCTTTCCCCCCATTCTTTTCCACTGTGCCAGACCCTCCTCCCTGCTGCCAGCCTGCTTCAGCTCAATGGTGTGCGGGACGCTTGCTGCAAGTTCCTGCTCAGCCAGCTCGACCCCTCCAACTGCCTGGGCATCCGGGGCTTTGCTGACACCCACTCCTGCAGCGACCTCCTCAAGTCTGCCCACAAGTACGTCCTCCAGCACTTCGTGGAGGTGTCCAAGACAGAGGAGTTCATGCTGCTGCCCCTTAAACAGGTGAGGCGCCGCTGGCAGTGGGGAGGTCTGGGTGCAGCCGGCTCTTCCCGCTCACTCTGTGAGTGAAAAGCCCAGGGGACCTGCGCTGAGGGGACGGGGCTTGGCAGGGGCTGTGCCCAGGGGCTGGGCTTTGGCCCAGCTCTGTTCAGGCTGTGGGAAGAGCTCAGTCAGCAGGCTGAATCCCATGGGAAATAAGAGTGGGAGGGTCGGACGGGGGGTGGTTTTGGTCAGTGGTGCTTGCCGTGTGAGCTCTGAGCACACTGCCCTGGCTCTGGGAGCACAGCCCAGGGAATGGGTCCTGGCTGCCCTGGGCACGTGGCTGGGGTGTTTAAATCAGCTCAGCTAATGTTTCTTGCTGGTCATCTTGTGGTGCCAGTCTGGCTCTGGCTCATCTCTCTGAGCAGGAGCAATTCCCAGTCCTTGCTCTGCATCCCCAACCTGTGTGGTCCCCCAGCAGGACCAGACACTTCCCTTCACCCATTCCCGGGGCAGTGGGAGGGTGACAACGAGGGGAGGGCCCACATCTCCCCCTGCTGCAGCTCTGCAGCCCTTGGCAGGTGAAGGGACAGTTCTGGGAGCAGCCAGGGCTCCTGGGCCTGTCCCAGGAAATATGGAAGGGAAAATGCCAGCAGAGCCATCTCCCTGGTGCCACTGACAGCGAGGGGAGCTGTCAGGCATTGCAGCAGCCTCAGCCACAGCGAGGGGGAAGAGCCAGGGAGGATGGTCAGAGATGTCCCCACAAAGCTGCACCTGCTGCTTTTGGGGCACCCAGCTGCTGTTTGGAACCCCCAGCATGTCCAGGAGGCAGAGCTCTGCCCCTGGCACCGCCGTTCCACCGGGCCACGTGCTGGGAGCTGGGAATGTCTCCTTTCCTCCCAGTCCACACCCAGCAGCACTGCCCTCCCCACCCCGCCCTGCAGGTGCTGGACCTCATTTCCAGCGACAGCCTCAACGTGCCCTCGGAGGAGGAGGTGTACAGGGCTGTGCTCAGCTGGGTCAAACACGACGTGGACAGCAGGAGACAGCACGTGCCCAGGGTGAGAGTGCTGGGAAGGGGCTGAGAGTGTGCTGGGAAGGGGAAGGGGGTGCTGGGAAAGGCGGAGAGTGGGCTGGGAAAGAGGTGAGAGTGCTGGGAAGGGGGCCTGGTTCTGCCCAGCATCTCCGGGTGCCTGGGCTGGGCGAGCATGTGGCTGGAGGAAGCTGCAGGACAGGGCAGGAACAGCAGGTCCCTGTCCTGCCACTTCCAGTCCAGTTTGGAAGGGACCTTAAATCCCATCCCATTCCACCCCCTGCCATGGGCAGGGACACCTCCCACTATCCCAGGTTACTCCAACCTGGCCTTGAACACTTCCAGGAATGGGGCAGCCCCAAGCCAACCTGTGCCAGGGCCCCACCACCCTCTGGGTAAAGCGTTTCTCCCTGATCTTTGACCTCAGTCTGGTTTTACCCTGTCCCCCCGCGCTGTGCCGGCGCCCCTGTCCCAAGGCCTGCTCTGCTGTGCCCCCAGCTCATGAAGTGCGTGCGGCTGCCGCTGCTGAGCCGCGATTTCCTCATGAGCAACGTGGACACGGAGCTGCTGGTGCGGCACCACTCGGAGTGCAAGGACCTGCTCATCGAGGCCCTCAAGTACCACCTGATGCCCGAGCAGAGGGGCGTGCTGAGCAACAGCCGGACGCGGCCGCGGCGCTGCGAGGGGGCCAGCACCGTGCTCTTCGCCGTGGGTAAGGCCCTGCCGCCCCCGCCCCGAATCCCGGCCCCGTGCCGGCGTTCTTTTGGGCCGTGTTTGCTCCGTGTGCCCTCCCCGAGCAGGTGGAGGGAGCCTGTTTGCCATCCACGGCGACTGCGAGGCCTACGACACGCGCACGGACCGCTGGCACATGGTGGCCTCCATGTCCACGCGCAGGGCCCGCGTGGGCGTCGCGGCCATCGGGAACAAGCTCTACGCCGTGGGCGGGTAAGGGGGCACGGCACGGGGCGGGGGGCAGCTGGGGAGGGTGGCACGGGGCTGCTCTGGGAGCACGGATGGTCAGCAGGGCCCCCTGGAGTCAGCACGACCCGGGATCTCTGGGGTGTAGCCACGGAAAAGCCCCTTCCCGGCGCTGTGGGGCTCAGTCTCCCTCCTGGGCTGGGGCGTTTCCCTCCCATTTCCCTCAGAATCCCGGACTGGTTTGGGTTGGAGCCTTAAAGCTCATCTCATCCCACCCCCTGCCACGGGTAGGGACACCTTCCACCATCTCGGTTTGCTCCAAGCCATGTCCAGCCCGGACACTTCCAGGGATCCGGGAGCAGCCACAGCTTCTCTGTGAGCAGTCTCCCCTCCCCTTCTCTCCCTGCAGCTACGATGGCACCTCTGACCTGGCCACAGTGGAGTCCTACGACCCTGTCACCAATTCCTGGCAGCCCGAGGTGTCCATGGGCACCAGGAGGAGCTGCCTGGGTGTGGCAGCCCTGCATGGGCTCCTCTACGCTGCTGGGGGGTACGATGGGGCCTCGTGCCTCAACAGGTAGGGATCGCCTTGCTCCAGCCCTCCCTGCTCCTGCATGCCCTGTCCTTGGAGCTGGGAGCCCTGCTCCTGCCCCTTGAGTAGATGTTTTGCAACCCAGCTCCTTCTTCCAGTGGGAAAAAAAAAAAACCACCACTTTGTAGCCCTCTGCCCCAACAGAGCCCAGCCTGGTTCAGCTCCTCCCTCTGCATCCCCTGTGTATCCCCAGCTCCCTGGGGAGCTGCCCCTGCGCCGCGTCCAAGAGCTTTGACCTGGGCTTTTCCAGTGTCCCACCTTTTGTCCCTGTGTCCCTGCCTGCTGCAGTGCAGAGAGGTACGACCCCCTGACAGGCACCTGGACCTCCATCGCTGCCATGAGCACCCGGAGACGCTACGTCCGCGTGGCCACGCTAGGTGGGTGCTGCCGGGGGGTCCTGGGCCGGCTCTCCTGCACTGCTGGGGCTCCTTTTGCTGCTCTGCTCCGGTTCCTGCCCCCTCTGCCGCGTCCTGATGTGCTCCCTGCCTCTGCCCTTCTCAGCCTCCCTCACAGCTGGGGTTTGTCACACTCCGGAGGCAGCTCCTCAGGGGATCCACCAATTGTTCCCTTCTAGTCTGGGGCAAGGGGCTCTGCCTATGGATGATCCCCTGTCCCTGGAAAGGAAGGGACAGCCTGATCAGTCCTTCGCTGTGGAAGCAGGACAATCCTTGAGCTGATCTCCCTGGGGATGCTTCCCACCTGTCCCAGTGTCCCCGTGCCTGTCCCCTGCCCTGCTCTCTGCTTTCAGCTCTCGCTGCTGACTCAGAGCTTCCCTCCCCTCCATCCCCAGCTCCTTCTGAGCCTGCCACAGCCGGTCCTGGCATTCCCCTGCTCCAGCCTCTGCTAAAAATACCCCGGGGCTCCGGCGGGGAGCACTGGCAGCTCCGGAACGAGGAGGTCAAGAAGCAGCAGGAGAAGGAGCTCTTTGGGAAGCTTTGCAGAGGAGCTGCCTGATGAATATTTCACACCACTCCTGCTGGAAGGGGCTGGCCGGGCTGGGAGGAGCTGCCTGGGGCAGGGGAGGCTCAGCCTGGACCTGCGTGGGCACCCCCAGAGTGGCACCTGTGACATTGTAGGGGGCTGTGCTGGGACAGGGGCGTGTCTATAGCTGATCCCTGTGCCTGTCTTTGCAGAAGGCAACCTCTATGCAGTCGGGGGCTACGACAGCTCGTCGCACTTAGCCACGGTGGAGAAGTACGAGCCCCAGGTAAATGCGGGAGATTTGGGCGACTCTTCTGCGTCTCCCCTCCTCAGGGGTGCCTGGAGGGCCTCAACCCGACGTGCATGGCTGTGAGAGGGAGGGGGACCAGCAGGGACAGAGCACCCAGGGGGCAACTGAGCCAAGTGATCCCAGGCTCCTCTGTGAGGCCTCTCCGTAGGGTTTTGGCTCTGGACTCCCTGTGTCCGCGCTGGCCGCGGTTCTGAAGGAAGCAGGGATCCCGCCCATGCTCCCAGCTGAGCTCCTGCTGACTGCACACCCAGCGTGGTGAGCGGGGGCTGTGGCAGGCTGGGGACACGTGTTGTGCCCAGGGACACCCAGCTCTGCTCCAGCAGGGTCGGTCACTGCAGGAGGATCGAGGAGAAGGTCCTGGAGGCTTTTCACGAGCTGCAAAGCCCCAGCTGCACTCACAGACTGGACATAGATACAGCTCAACCCCCGTGGCTGGGCTGGCCTTCAGCTGGGACACAACTGGTGGCCTGGCACGGGGATTTCTGTGTCCCTGGGATGGCTCCTGAGCCAGGCAGCAGAGATTCCTCCTGGGAACTGTGGCAGGGAGGGGAGGAAAGGGCTGAGGTCCCCTCAAAAGGGTTTTCATACCAGGAGCTGCGTGCTCAGGGCAGGACTGACCCCACAGAACCAAGCGGGCAGGGAATGTGTGGGAAATGCCCTGTGGAGTGGCTGAGGGGTTCCCTGTCCCCAGATCAACACCTGGACCCCCATTGCCAACATGCTGAGCCGCCGGAGCAGCGCGGGCGTGGCCGTGCTCGAGGGGATGCTCTACGTGGCTGGTGGCAATGATGGCACCAGTTGCCTTAACTCCGTGGAGCGCTACAACCCCAAATCCAACACCTGGGAGAGCGTGGCCCCCATGAACATCCGCAGGTAAGGGGCTGTGCCCCCTCTGGAGCCTCAGCTGCTGCAGCAGGAGCGGGGATCTCACCTTGCTGGGCCTTGCAAAGCGTAAAACACGGGCACATCAGGGGGTTTTTAGGGTTTGTGGCTGGCTCACCATGCTCCTGCTGTGCTGAGAGGGACTGCAGGCTGTGCAGGAGGGAACAGCAGGGATGTTCTGCAGGGGGATTTGTCCTCAGCAGTTTGTGTGGCCATAAAGAAGCAGAGGCTGAGCTGGCTGAGCCCACGGAGATGCTGCTGGGCTGCGGGAGGCGTTAAGGCTTGCAAGTCCGAGGATTTTGGGCTTTGAGGGTTTGGTGTTTGATGAGGTGTGGTGTTTGATGAGGTTTGGACGAGAGTGTCAGGGTGAAGGGGGAGATCTGAGCTGGTGGTGCCCCAGCAGTTCATTTTCACGGGCCGTTGGTGGGGTGCCGAGCCCAGGGCAGGTCCCCGCGGCGGCGAGCTCCCCCCCACGCCCCCAGCCTCACGCCTGTGCTCTCCGCACGGTCCTTCCAGGAGCACCCATGACCTGGTGGCCATGGACGGGTGGCTTTACGCCGTGGGGGGCAACGACGGCAGCTCCAGCCTGAACTCCATCGAGAAGTACAATCCCCGCACCAACAAGTGGGTGGCGGCGTCCTGCATGTTCACCCGCCGCAGCAGCGTGGGGGTGGCCGTGCTGGAGCTCCTCAACTTCCCCCCGCCCTCCTCGCCCACCCTCTCGGTGTCCTCCACGAGCCTTTGACACCGGGTCCGCCCGTGCCTCAGCCCCGCGGGACAGCGGTGCCACCCGCCCGGCCCCTGGGGACAGGGACAGCGGTGCCACCCGCCCGGCCCCTGGGGACAGGGACAGCGGTGGCAGCCGCTCGCTCTGAGCGGGCAGCACAAATCCCAGCCCAGCCCTCCTGGGGGCCTCTGGGGACACCCGCGGGGTCACCAGGGCCACCCGCAGCAGCTCCAAATGTGCTTCCAGGGCTGGCCCCTCCCAGAGGGGGCTCTCCCTCCGGCCAGACTCATCCAGCACCCCCCGAAAGCTCCTCCGGGCGGGGGGATCCCGAACCATTGCTGCTTCTGGGCCCCGGGGGGCACGGCCGATGTGCGACCCCGCTCCCCCGAATGTCACTGTAGCCAAACTCAGCCCGAGGCTGTGCGCACTGTTCCCGACTCCGGGGCCGCTGCCCGGCTCTGGGGGTGTCTCTTCGATGCCTTAAACACACCGAGAGAAGCCCGGCGCAGGCACAGCCCTGCAGGATGGGGAGCGTCGGCGGCAGAGCTGCGCGCAGCATCCCCACCCCTCCCGTGCTCCCCTGGCCGCTGAGATCCCGCTCCTGGCGAGTGCCCAGCCGGGCAGGTGGCCTGGTGGAGGGACCTTGGTGGCGTGGCTGGCCCGGGCTCCGGGGCTGGGGCTCCCTGCCCGTGGCCTGGGAACGGCCTGGCCTGTTTGCTGTTCCCCTCTCTGCAAAGCGGATTCTGGGTTTGTGGGAAGGAATCGGTTCTTGGGAAAAGAACAGCCCAGCCTTCTGAACGAGGAGGATTGCCTGGCATTACTTTTTTGGGTATTGATTTTTTTATTTGCCTTTTTTTTTTTTTTTTTTTTTAATTTGAACGCTGATATGACTTCATAGCCCTTTATTTTTTACACTGCCCCGGTATTCCCCATCCCCTCTGCTCTCGAGGCAGCAGAAGGGATGCAGTTCCTTTTCTCATTTGTTGAGGAGATGATCCCTGTGCCCTGGAAGACGTTCTCTCTGGATGGGTGGGGTGTGTGCATGTGTGAGGTGCCAAAAGCAGCACGGGAGGGAACATTTCCAATTAGCGACTCCCCTGGCAGTTAAGCAACCACTTTAATGAGCTAAAGGCTGGATAAATTAGCACTGTAAGGCCTGTCCTGGAGCCAGGGCCCCCGTGGTGTGGTGTTTTCAGGGTGTGCTGCGCGTGTGAGCTGAGGCACAGATCAGGTGCTCTCCACACCGCAGAGGAGCGACTCAACCGCTGGTACCTCAATCCTGTTCAAAATGTAGCACTGGAGACACGGCCCAGCTGTTTGCAACTCATTCCTTTCTCCTTTTTCTCCCCCTACTCCCCAGTTCTCGCCCACAGAGCTCAGATTTCACTCGTGTGGTGTTTGTGGGCCCAAATTTTCAAGTAGCAAGAGATTTCTCCTGTTTTTGTGGGGGGTGAAAGAAGTGTTTAAAATGAGACAGGGACTCCCCAACTTTCAGCTCCTGTTCCTGGCAGTCTGATTTCCCTGGACTGGTGCCTGCAGGTTTTCCAGGCCCACCGCATCCTTCACAAGCTCGCTCACAGTGCCTCACGTTGTACACCTGGAATTCCCAGCAGCTTCTGAAAACCAGGGCTGCTCCCCCCTCCAGCCTCTCCCCAAGGACAGTCTGAGCTTCTCAGGCTGAGGAGGCCTTTTTGGCTTTTGGAACAGGCTCTAAATCTTCTTTTTGTCCCCTTCTCACTGCCCCAGCCTGTGGCAGCTCAGCAGCTCCCCCATTTCCCTGTCCTGCAGAGGACCCTGCGAGTGTCCAGGCTCTGCAGTTGTCTCCTGGTCCATGTGGGCTGCCCCAGGAAGGTCAGAGGAATCTGCTTTGTTCAAAAACTGGTGAAATCAGTGAAATCTGCTCTGGTTTGTGCGTGTGCCTCCACCCAAGCGAGCCCTCAACCCTTTCCAAAATCCCATTCCTGTAACCACCGTCAGGATTTCACTCTCCTGCTGGGCTCACATCAAGGTGCCGCTGGCTCCGGGGTCCCCTGTGGAGGAGGATCAGCCCAAAAGCCCCACGGAGAGGAGGAAGGGGCTGGTGCTGGGCTTGGCCCTGGGTGCTGAGGAGCTCAGGTGGAGTCAGGAATGAAGGGAGAGTGGAGCCCAGCCAGGAGCTGCAGTGCAGGAGCTGCCGAGGGGCAAGCAGGGCTGGTTTCAAACAAGGAGTGAGACGTGGCAGTGGCTCAGCCTCTGCTCCAGCTGGGGCTGCTGCAGGGTGAAGAGGGAGCAAAACCCGAGGGAAGCGAGAAATGCAGCAGCTGAGGAGAATTTTGGTACCGTGTGCCCTTGGCCTGCGTTGGAATCTTCAGCGGTCACGCTGCAAATCGTGTGTGATGCTGTCCTGAGTCCTGAGGGCCAGGGGCAGAGTGACTCCTGTCCCCCTGGCTGGGTCCTGAGCAATATCCCACTGAGCCTGATCCATGGAAACCCGGCGAGGAGGGAGCCTCCTGTCTCTGCCGCCCGAACTATGCAGGTGCTCCCTGCTTCCCTGTGCCGGGGGGAGGAGGAGGGGAAGGGCAGAACAATTCCCCAGCAACAATTGTACCCCAACAATTCCTTCTGGGGGTCCCGAGCCCCCCGACCCGCACTGTGTGGACACGAGGTGTCAGCACCTGCCCTGGGAGATGCCAGGGTGGGATTGCTCCTGGTGCTGCACGTCCCCCACCGAGGAGGAGGAGGAGGAGGAGGAGAGCTCGGAGGGGACGAGTGTCTGTGTCTGTCTGTCTGTCTGTGCGTAGCAACCCTGTCTGAGGGGAGGAGAACAACTCTCTGTGGCTTCCCTGCCAGTTTTAGTCCGTGGTGTCTCACCCAAGATGTTCCTTGTCTGAATTCCCAGCAGAGGAGCGTCCCCGAGCCAGGGGGCTCCGGGCTCTGGGGGTTTTCCCCAGCAGGGCCAGGCAGGAGCCCCTGCCCTGATTTGGGGCAGAGGCTCCCTTGGCTCCCTGCTGGGCACGCCTGGTCCAGGTCCATGTCCGAGCGTTGTCACTTTGATTTCTCTGTAACTTATCCGACTTTATTTATGTGGAACTCTGTTTCTCTGGATTTTTTGCACTACATGGGACTGGGGAGGGGACACAAGCAATAGAAGCCAACGTGTACATTAAAGACGTTTTCTTGGATTCCGGATCCTGCCTGGTGCATCCTTCACTCCCCCTTCCCTGGCTGGCTCCGGGGGCTCCTCCCTGCTTCCCGAGCTAGGAAAGGAATTATTTTATCCACCTACTCTGTGAAGAGACCTTAGCAACGCTCAACATGAAACTACAGATACAACAACGACAACAACAACAATAATAAACCGCAGACACAATAATACAGAACAACACCCTGAACCAGCACAGGATCTAAAAAAACATAAAAGCTAAAACCGCAGGCGCCGGTGCCCTAAGCCGGCCCTGCCAGCCCTGCTGGTGTCCCCAGGGCCGCAGCGAGCGGACGCGCCCCGCCGGGGCGGGCAGGGGAGCGCGCTGCAGCAGCCGCTGCTGCCGGGAGCCGCCTCCGCCGGGCCGGGCTGGCTCCTGCTCTGCCCTCCCGGCGCTGTTCCCCGGCCTGCAGAGAGCAGAGAGCCATGAAAATCAGGGCATTTACGGTGGGGGCCCTCCGCAGGGCATGGCCTGCTGCTTTGCTTATTTATTAGTTTTGTATCTTTTATTATTTCGTGATTTTTAGATTTTTATTTATTTATTTTTTATGGATTTACTGGCTCTGTATCTTTATTATTATTCTATTTCGTGACTTTTAGATCTTTATTAGTATTTTTATATATTTATATTTTTGTATCATTATTTTATTTCGTGATTTTTAGATCTTTATTTAGTATTTTTATATATTTAAACTTATATATCATTATTATTATTTCACTTCATTATTTTTAGATCGTTATTTAGTATTTTTATATATTTATATATTTATATCCCTAT